>JAODAL010038774.1:0-38796 GCA_025379985.1 Phyllomedusa bahiana
CCACCTTTTACCTGGTCTGGCTGTTCTAACTGTTATGCACCAAAGTTTGGCATCAATCATAAATGTATCAAATTCCATTAATGTGGTGTGACACTCCCCCCAGAATGCCCCAAATCCTAGGCGCACTAACAAGTGTGCTTATCATGCCAAAGTTTGGAATGCAACTTTATGACGCCAGAAAACTGTCAGAGCCCCATTCCTACATGGTGCCCTAAGAGCACAGCCGGGAGCAGTATGCTGTAATAAAACATCAGCCAGCTAGATGAAGGAGCTCTGGGGGGGGGGGTAATTATTTCTCCTTGGTGAGTTTGCCAAGCTGGCATAAAGAGTTAAATAGGACAGGTAATGCTTCATGGGGAAAAGTACATGCAAATAAGCTCTGCATCTGATGGAAGACAACTTTCTCTCTAACACTACTTATTGGAGCTTGTTTCTCTATAAGTCAAGAGCCTTGAAAAGCAATAAGGTTTTGAGTCCAAGCCAGAATCTTCACCAAATTGGAAAAGTCACCCATCTCTAGACACCGTAGGATTTTTGCCGGTTTCAGGTACACTGTGCTGCATAGACAGCCAAATTCCGCCGGAATTTTTGCGATTTGCCATCGGTTTTCATACATTCAGTTGTACGGGCCAACAGCAAAAACTAAAACCGGCCGTGTTTTTTGCGCAAATCAGTTACAAAAAACACAGTCCCATAGTACAAAAAGCCATCGGCTTTCCGACGTTGTTTGTCCTATGCTGTGTGGCCCTAGCCTTACAGGGTTCTTCTCTGTATGAAGAAATGTAATGGCTGACTGAATGAGAAGCCTTTGATGTAGCTCTTGGATGATTACAGTCCTCTCAACTTCTGGGTTCTTGTCCCGACACAGAGGAGAGGCTCATGCTGTATTCACTTACAATGGAGTGCAAGCCCCTCTAGCTTGTCGAGATGTGAGCTCGAAAGTCAAGAGGAGCAAATTGCCAGGAGTTTCGGAGCAACAGTGGTGGGGGACAACAAGGTTAGTATTAGTATTTTTTTCTTTTTTGAACCAACCTGGCCATAATGGGATCTAATTTTTTTTTACTGGATAACCCTGTATTTCTCTATATCCTTAAAGGGGTTTTCCTACAATGCTGTTTCACAAAGCCAGGTTCAGATTCCCACTTCTTGTTCAGGTTATGGGTGGTTCTATGGCAGGATTACTATGCCTTTAAACAATTTTGGACAGCCCATATGATGATGCTGTGTCTTCTGATAGGTTTATTGGCAACATGTGAGTTAATTAGAGACACAGACGTGGATGTATTTTTTAATGCACACCAGAAACACACTGCTTCTGTATGTAACATCATGGAAAAGTGTAAAGAAATCAGCCAAGATATCAGGAAGAGAATTGTGGACTCATCCTTGGGTGCAATTTCCAGATACTTTAAGGTGCCTCGTTCATCATCATGTACAAACAATTATACGCAAGTACAAACAAGATGGGTGTCCAAACAAAATGTCCAGCTATCCTCCCGCTCAGGAAGGAGATAGATTCTGTGTCTCAGATATGAATGTGCTTTGGTCTGACATGTGCATATCAACCAAGAACAAAAGCAAAAGACCTTGTGTAGATGCTGGAGGTAGCTGGTAAGATTGTGTCAGTATCCACAGTGAAACGAGTACTGTATCAACATGGGCTGAAAGGCCACTCTGCCAGGAAGAAGACATTACTTCAAAATAAACATATAAAAGCCAGATTAATGTTTTAAATGCATACAGGTACAAAGACCTACATTTGTGGAGACATGTCCTGTGGTCTGACGAAATAAAAATTGAACTGTTTGGCCATAATGACCATTGTTACATTTGGAGGAAAAAGGTAGAAGCTTGGAAGCCTAAGAACACCATCCCAACTGTGAAACCCGGGGGGTGGCAGCATCATGTTGTGAGGTTGTTTTGCTGCAGGAGGGACTGGTGTACTTCAGAAAATGGATGGCATCATGAGGAAAGAATATTATGTGGCAATACTGAAGCAACATCTCAAAACATCAGCTAGGAAGTTAAAGCTTGGGCAGAAATGGGTCATCCAAATGAACAAAGCATACTGCCAATCTGGTTACAAAGTGGCTTAAAGATAACCAAGTCAATGTTTTGGAGTGGCCATCACAAAGTCCTGATCTCAATCCTATTGAAAATTTATGGGCAAAGTTGAAAAGACAGGGGAACCTACACACATGGCTCAGTTACACCAGTTCTGTCAGGAGGAATAGGCCAAAATTCTATTGTGAGAACCTTGCGGAAGGATATCCAAAATGTTTGACCCAAATAATACAGTTTAAGGGAAATGCTACCAAATACAAATGAAATGCATGTAAACTTTTCACTTTTTGAAAGTACTACAAATGCTTTAAAAAATTCTCTCTCACTCTCATTATTCTGGCATTTGGCAAATATAAATAATTTTGGTTCCTAATTGACCTAAAATGGGTAAGGTTTATTCTGATTTAATGTCAGATAGGAAGGGAAGATCTCTCCTTAAGGAGAGCACCGAACGAACGGCTTGTAGAGTTTTTGTTTTGCCTTTTCGCCCTCTACTTAGCATCTGCATATCACAAGGCATTATGGGAAAGGGGCTGAGAAGCCCACAGCGCCCTCTGTTGGTTGTAACAAATCCTCAATTTGCTTTTGACCCACCGAGTCTTGAGAAAGCAAAAAGGATTTTTTAGCCAAGCCAGTATCTCTCATCTACAGACAACGCTGTTTCGGGATTTTTGTCCCTCTTCAGTGCAGAGTAGAGAAGATACTGGCTGGCTGTGTGTCAGATAGTGAGAAAAACATACATATGTGTTTTTGTATATAGTGTATGTAAACTTCTATTTTCAACTGTACATCTATCCAACTTTAACATTCTGGCACTGTTTTTGCTTAAGATAATTATAGATCTACAACAAAATACACAATCTACAACAATATAGTGTTTTAATGGAAACCCCTTTAAATATGGTATTATAATATTTTGCATTCTGTAGGCTAACAAAAATAAATAAAAATCTGGACCTAGACTTCACTTGCCAAGTTCTGCTAATTCAAATATAATTATATCTATCCATTTCTTTTTGTTTTTAATCTAAAATGAATTCACAATGGCTAATAATTTCTGTCACATTCCATGCCATAGTACCCATTAGGGACCACGGGCATGGCGGTGTCCCTGCTTCTGTCCTGTCTCCATTCACACCACAGCCGCTGAGTTGCCAGTTTGTGTCTTGCATGCGCCCTCCCTAGGGTGCACTCGCCTGCTGGTCTGGATTTAATGGGACAGTGCCCCAATTACCTGCCCAATGACCTACGACCCCCTGGGATATAAAAAACTTCCTGCCTCTGTTCTTGGCCAGTTAATGATTGTTCACCTGAGCTCCTGACCTGCTGCCACTTACTGCTGTTCTGATAACATGTTTCTACTGATACCCACCGTTATGCCCGTCTGTTACCTGCCTCAGCTCCAGCGTCAGTTCATGAATGTCCATCTAAGCTCCTGACCTGCTGGTTGCTCCTGTTAACACAAAAAAGACTTGAAGGAAATACATTGACCAGGTATTAAAGTGAAAGTACACAATACCTCCAAAAATATTTTTTTGTTCTAAAAGTACCGGTAATGCCACTCAAGATATTATACACACCAGAAAAATAAGGACTTAAAGGAGTTGTCTCCCTTCAGAGTTTCAGAGAATGCATGAATGAAATACTCTGTCACTTCCTGGTTCAGACTGACTCATTTGCATACAGCTCCATGCTTGTACAGTTCAGTGCCATGCTGTCCTTTCAGATGCTAATTATATCAGATTAGCTTCTCAAACTACTAACAGGACTTCTTATCTGATCCCCAAAACAAAAGCCCTAATTGCAGTTCTGTTTATTTTACATAAATCAAGCTTTTTACTGCTGAGCAAGCTTTTTACTGCTGCCACCTGTGTGATGACTTCACTGACTGTTATCTCATTGAACAAACAGCAGGGGGAGAATTGTTTACAGGTCAGTTACTGAGGGAACTGAAATAGCCAGGTAGGTCATAAATTCACTTGTATCTCCTTAGGGAAAACAGAGGAACAAAGCAATATATTTGGAAAATGTCTTTATTTTGTGTTTCCTACAATTTGAAAGCTATTCTTTGTAGTGAGACAACCCCTTTAATTCCCAAAAAGTAAAAACACTTGCTTTATTAAGAATCAAAATACAAATAATATAAACAAACAAAAAGAAAATCAAAATTTGTTTAACTTGGACGACGAACCAACAGAAAGCAGGTGAAAAGGCAGAGTGGAGATGGTCATAAATTGTGGGTTATCCCAATTCGTCATAAATATCAAAAAGTATAACACATCATATTAGACTATACAAATATAATTGGGATAATAAGTCAGCTTGTATGAAATTATCTTACCCATAGTAGAGAACTCCACATTGCCTACACCTGACGCCCCAATGCACGTTTCACTTCCTTAACTAACACCTGAGTTACCTGCAGTTAACGCCTGAGTTACCTGCATATATATTGGTGAAGACCGGGAGCCCCTTAGACTTCGCTCCCTGGTGTGATCTACACTTCTACCATCTTTGCCTGCAGTGATCACAGAGGATCCACACCAAACAGCCAGCATCCACCATGTCAGCACATACTGACTCTGATGGTCGTTACAGAATTAACTGACCATGGATCCCGCCGAGATGACTCTACCTGTACCCGCTGGCTCATCATAGCAACTTGGGGGTTCCCTGAAGCGAAATCCCTCCAGCCTTACGACAGGCTCTGGTGAAGATCGGGGGTCCCTTAGACTCCGCTCCCTGGTGTGGTGTACACTTATACCATCTTTGCCTGTGGTGATTACAGAGGATCCACACCAAACAACCAGCATCCACCGTGTCAGTGCATAGTGACTCCGCTGGTTGTTACAATTTCATTTCTACAAGTAAGCAATTAAAATGTTTCCTAGATAAACATAAGGGTAATACTATACTTTAGTTAGTTACGTTTCCATTGCTTTACATTTCTTGGCACTCCAATATGTAAACTCAACATCTGTTTTTCTCTGTAGAAACAAAATATCAAAATGCACAAATGCTCGCTTTAGGAATATTGCTCTCATGTGGAGATGACTGTACCTAGCTTGTGTTTAAAACTTGTGAAGCTCAACTCAATCTGAACTGCCTTGTTGTTTTGTAAAAATATTTTAATTATGTAAATATTTGTTTTGTTTTCTTTTTACAATTTTATTTTTGTCATCATTTTTTACTGTTTTGTTGTAACATGATATTACTGTGAAATAACAAAAAATTGGATGAATTCCATTATAGAAAACATACTAGTATGATTGTACTACAGACCTGAAAAATATGTGTGAATTTTTTTGTTGTTACAGAAATTAAATAATTAAAAACAGAAAAAGGTAGCATTTTAAAGTGAAAAGCTGAGAATTAAATAACAATGGGGCTAATCCTCTTGCAGGTCCACGGCAACACAAACTGCATGTCTGCTGCACATTTGTGGCAGAAGTCCTAATGTAAATCTTAGATTTCTGCTGTGGAAATACACATCATATAGGAAAGTGGCATGTGAACATTCCCTAAACTGTTTACCCAGGCAAAGCAGTACATCCAGCCAGAAGTAGTTAAGCCTAGCCAGAAAATAGTCCCATTCACTTAACTGAGCTTCAGCTCTATTACCAGAAAAATGTTGAATTGGCAGAATAATTCTAGATAGCACCACAAACTCATCATTTTTTAAATAAACTGGGATTCTTGGAGTTTAATTTACCAACTATACATTAATGGTTTATACTCTAAGTCTATACTAACATATGCACAAGTGCATACCATCAAGGAATCAAACAAGGTTTCTTTCATTTTTGAGAAGAAGAATAATGCTGCATGTCGGGCTATTCTTGCTATCAAACCAAAAGAATCCTTGAGAAAAACCTCAACGAACCCTATTATTAATTTAAATTGGTTTATCAGCAACTAAAAACAGACTCTACTGAGCATTATATCTTCACCTCCAATAATTATGATAATGGGGCTGCAGTTCCTTTTTTTATTTTTCGCTGTTACGGTAAAATACTATATTTAATTGTCTTAAGAGTCTGTTAACTTGTTTATATAGGAACTGCTTTATTAATCTGGTCATTATTGCTTTGCAAACATAATGTAAATACAATCTATACATGTAGGTTATGTTACTAGATATCAACTAGAGGTGCAATTTTGCTGGTTTACACTTTTAGGTCCTGAGTTTATGGGACCAGATGGTTGGCAATGGTCCTGTCATGCCTAGTCAGGTTAGCTGGTGGTAAGAAAGTATAGTTTCTTAGCTGTCAGCTAACAGAAGGAAGTGCCAGTGCCAGTGTTGGTTCTGGAGCAGCCCAGCCCCGATGTGTGTGTTAGGAAACTGAAGTTGTGCACCACAACTTTGCCTGGAGGGACAGAGAGGAGCCAAGGAATTGGGTGCAGCCGGGTGATATGTACTGTCAAGAAGACTTGACTGGCTTCTGTGAATTGTGAGGCTTGGGGCTTGTTCTTTCAGGGATGCAGTGGGAGGTGAGGCTGGAGTTTTCTTTGTCACAAGACATATGAGTATTGGTGGGCTAAAGGTTAGATTGTGTAATGTGATGCTGGTGGAGACACTGTTTAGTGGGTTACCTCCAGTTCTCTCGGGAAACCTATATGGTGAAAATTATCAAGTTAGAATTGCCTACAAAAGCCTAGAAAATGACAACAAAAGCAGAGAGTTGATCTAGGGAATCATTGCTGCTTTAGTGCTGTTAGGCTGTGACTGTCTAAGCCATGGAAAGTGATAGTTAAAACTGAGTTGGATGTCAACCTGGGCAGGATTTACTGTAGTTTGGTGGTATCAGATTTAACCGAGAGAAAGCTACAGCTAAGTCTTGGGGGTTTGTGTACGACATTTGCTTGAAAGGAGATGGTAATTAGTGTGTAGCAGAGGGTTGGCTGTACTGAAATACAAGGGCCTGTTAAGAAAATGATCTATGGGCTAAGGGGTAAATGGTGGCCCTTCTCGTGCTTTCATACAGAAAGTTGGGTTATGAAGTTAAACTGTGAGTTAATAATTAACTTTGAAAAGTTCCAGAGGGCAGTGTTAATTTTACACTGCCCTGGAGGGATATGTGAAAGCAACACTGACCTGAAGTCCCAGCAACCTTATAGAGCTGAAATTGTTGTATGTACATTTCTCTTCCAGTTTAGTCCTAGAACATTCAACTTCTGGTTTGATATTCCCTTCGATGTCACTTCTGGTTACTTCACCATAAGCTCAATATTAGGGTTATATAACATAACATTGAGTCTGTAGTGAAGTAACTGGAAATGACATCAGACACAATGTCCAATGTCACTGATAATTACCATAACATTTGGCCTGTGCTGAAGTACTGTAATCAGATGTGATGTTGGGCATGGTGTCTGACATCAGTTCCAGTTACCATAATATTGGGCCTATGTGTAACGGACCGGAGTGGAGGGCAGCGGAGAGGACTAGAGGAGTCATAGTTATAAGTCATCCTGCACACTAGGGGTTGTCACGGTATCTTCAACTCCATTCATACCTCTTATGTCCCGTTCCAGGACCAAAACAGTTAAGAGGGTGGAAGACCTGCAGTGTGGAGTAGATAGCAGAACTCTTACCCCAAGGGGCACACTCCATGATGATGGTGGTTCTCTCCTGCTGTATTGATGTTGCGATGTTGTAGGGGGGCACCCATGATGTTGGTGCAGGTGAAGCAGGAGGCAAAAGGTTAACGGTTGGAACCAAGCATAGACACCTCCCTTTTATTTACCGGCAAATGTTGTATACGGAATTCCTTTCTTTCAATCAAATACAGTCTTTTCTTGACTTATGTGGCAGCTAGCAGCCAGTAGAGTTCTCTTTTAAAATGATCCCTTATTCAGATGCAGTCTTGGTACTGCAAGGAGTTTGCAAACCCCAGGAGAACTGACATCCTAGCAACTTCCAGGTAGACTACAAGGGGATATGCAGAGCAACCCCAGGAGAACTGGATCTAGATGGGCCAGGTCCAAGGCAAAAATCTGGACACCATCTGGTTGGTAGGTCAGCGGGGGACTTTCTATGCACTACCTGTCAGGTACACCTCTGTAGTGTACCTGTCCAAGGGATCCTCCAGGCTCAGCTAGACCGCTACTCTCTCCTTAAAGTTCTTTGGTTTCTTGCAGGAATCCATGACCAGTAAATAGGCGGTGGGCCTTACCAACTGCAGTCTGGCTGAACCCCAGGCTTCAAAAGGTTACGTCTTTCCCTTCCTCTTCTCCTGTTGCCTGATAAAGGTTCAGACCATAGGGTAAACCACTCACTGAACTTAAGAACCTAAGAAGCCCTATTACTTAATCTCAGGCCTATTTAACTTTTTGGGCAGCTAACTCCTACCTACCCGTCCCAACTTGGTTACCATGACAATTTACTCTTTACCCCTCCCTCTGGCTGCATAGTTGTTACATTCACAAAAAGCAATAACATCTTCATAACTTAGCAGATCTCAAGTCTAACTCCATGTCATCATCACTCACATCACATTGAACAATATACACAAGCAATTCACAGGCACAAGAGGTTAAACTCCTTTATACTACATATGGTAAGTAACTGGAAGTGACATCAGATAGGATGGGAACATTATGTAACTACCAAAAGACCCTTAAACAACCCTAAACCTAATTAGAGTTGGGGTAACAGTTATTGTTTTACATTTTTCTCCAAAAATCAATTTGTGTTGACCCTAGTTGAAGCCCTCAGATCTGGGTTGAATTTAACCCAAATCCAAAGCACTGGTATTTGCAACCATGCAACCATGTGCTACTGTTGTATTAAAAAAAAGAAAAAGTAAAAAACCTGTTTTAATCGATGTGGTCTGAAACTGTTTCTTTAAAGAAGTAACGACTGACCTACATTTTTTTCTATATTCTTGTTACTTTTCCATTGTAAAGATAAGGATTTTGCCAGACCTTAAAATGTAGAAATGATGTATACCTCACTAAATAAAAATGTATATACTTTATTAAACTTAATTTATTAGATTAAAAGAGTTAGTTAAAAAACAGTACAAAAAACACCAGAAACGAAAAAAGGGAATGAAAAGGACTAATAATTAAATCTTCACCATGCAAGCGTCCAAAAAAATATACTACACTAATAAATTAGATAAGCATTTAAATAAATGTATATTCATATTTTGCTCTCTGTTTCATTTGGGGGTTACTCTTTACTTTGTCTGGGGAACCTCACAATGACGCAAGGATCTAAACGTACATTATGATGGTGAGTTTTAGGACTTATTTTGATATTTGCACTTGCATATTACTGCATTACAATTAACACCTTTTTGTGATAATTGCTGCATAGTTATTGTGTACTGCTCACTCACCTCTTTTTAACGCTTGGCTTTCTGTCTTGGCTTTCTGGATTACAGTGTGCATCAGTATTATTTATTTTGATAGCCTCTAAATATTTGTTAATACATGCATTGGTATATGGAATCAGCACTGTTCATTGACAATCATGGATTTATATTGATTTAAATGGTCATTTCCAGGTGTACTGTATTGTTGTGGGGGGATGCAGATGTATAACATGTTGTGCTGTAATAAAATGGTGTGTTATCTGATTGGGTTTTAATTAAAATATCTTTAAAAAACAAGCAGCTTTGCAATATATGTTCATTACAAATGTCCTACTGATTTTGAGCTAGCCCTGTTAGTAGTACTACATCAGCTTCTCAAATTTATATTGCAGTGGACCTGTTGATCCTTATCTCACTGGCTGGCAGGTCTGTATGACTCATCACCTTCAGAATACAGGTCAGAGCAGAGAGCCCCTCCTGCACAGAATGCTTCTGTAGTGGAGGGAGGGGGAGGGAGGACTCTGGCTTCTGTGGCCGTGCTGCCTGGATTAACCCTGTGTGTGCCTGCTTCCTCCTGCTCTCTACACAGATTGAGCAGAGATGAGGCTGATCAATAGATGTGACAGCAGTGACCCTGTGTGTTACTATAATCATGATGTGTCTGTGGAGCTGTAACTATAATAATACTATACAGATCAGGGAGGCTTGTGAACAGTTCATGCTCTGCTGTACTAGTGACACATCCTGAATAACCCTTCACAGCTTCCCTGTGTCTGTTCTGACAGGGTCTGTTTGTTGCTGGAGATGTGGAGATATGTATGCTAAGCAGAGGGTATAGGAACACTTGCATCCCCTCTGTTCTGCTATTAGCAATCACAGACCTCTCCACACTCATAGATCAGCCCTAATACAGCTGATCTAGATGCCTGCAGAAGATTTAGGTAGGCACACACAGGGTAAACTCTGGCAGCAATCCCCCTGCCCCCCCTGCTGTATAGCTGCCTGTGTGCTGAGGGGAGGGAGGAAGAGGGAGGAGAAGAGGCAGAGAAGAAGCACGCCCCTCAATTCAAAAATCCTTTGCTTCTAAAAACATTGATGTGGGCTGAAAGCTTGTAATGAGACAACTCCTTTAAGTCCTGCTAAATCTGTAATTGCATTGTTAAGATTCACTAGACAGCCAAGATCATTCTATATAGCTCTGTATTTTTTAAACTATTTTATTTTTTGTAAGCTACTCTTTCTTTTGTGTGCAATAAATTGCAATTTTGATGTCATCAAGTTTACAAGGACTGTGCTTCTATATAATCTTTTTTTGGGCTCTAACACAGAAGGTGTTAGAGCCTTGGGCTTTTTATATCTGTTGTGCCAGATGTGCTATTGATCTTGGAGGTTTACTGAGAGGTTCTCACAAATCAGTGCCATTGCTGTCCCAATGACAGGAACAGAAGGATCATGTGACTGACTGTTACTTCTGTCTAACCAATGTCTTTGGTTTCTATGCTAAGAAAAAGAAATCCATTGAATATCCTGCCTTTAACTATGAGACCAATGCCACGTAGACAGGGCCGTTCCTAAGATAAATTGCACTCAGGATGGGGTGAAGAAATTTCTCCCCCCTTAACATAATGCGCCATGAGGCGACACAGTGCCTCACCATCAACCAAAGCCCAAACATACAAAAAGCTTTAATCCACATGCTACGTATAAACTGCTTAATAATATGCATACAGTTACCAAATAACACTGCTACACAAAACCAGAATCCCAGGGCTAAAAGTACCAATGTCCTACTAAGACCACATATCACCGGCACATAATGACCAAAAAATACTGCCACACCGTAACCACATATCACCACCACATTGTAGTCGAATACCGCCACACCCTGACCGCATATCACCAGCACATAGTGACTGAATAATACAAAAACACCATGACCACATTTCACATAGTGACTGAATAACACACCACATATCACCATCACACAGTGACCAAATAATACCTCTACACCATGACCACATATCAGCACCACATAGTGACTGAAAACTGCAACACTATGACCACATATCACCACCACATAATGACTGAATAATACCACCACACCATGACCACATATCACCATCACACAGTGACTGAAGAATACAACATACCATTACTGAATATAAACCATTATACTACAACCAATTTTACCGGCATACAGTGACCATACAGAGATGGATACCAATTGTACACAGGCTTTGCAGACATATAATCAATTAAAGTAAGGTTACATACAGGGAATCACAGGAGACATCTCTGAATAGTTGTTCTCTTTCTCTTTTTTTTTACTGCATCGGGCGTAGACCGACATGGCGTCTTCTCCCGACCACAACTCTTCACTGCAGAATTTACAAAACAAACAACTTAGACTCCTCACCTTATCAGCACTTCTCTATCAAGTCCTGTCTCTATACAAACCCCCCATCTTTAGCACCCCAAATGGTAATTGTTACCCCCTTGTGCTCCAAACAGTAAAAGTGCCACCAAATGGCTATGTGTCTCCCATTTGTGCAGAAAGCTTTAGTTTTGTTTTGTATACCAATATAGGAATTAGTTAAATTCCCTAAGACAGTATGTATGTATGCCCCCAAACTAGGTAGACAGCCCTCAACTAAGAAGGTGTATAGCGACCCATTAGGTAGGTAATCTTATAGGTCCCCCCATAGGTAGGTATCTTGGTCCCCTAGTAAGTAGATAGGTAGTTTTATATGCTTCACAATAATCAGACATATAGATCCCTATTATGAAGTTATATGGGTCCCTGTAGTCAGTTAATTGCCCCTTATAGCCAGGTAGTTATTTGTCCCCTGTAACCAGGTAGCTGTCCCTGTAGAAAGGTTTTTATATGCCCTCTGTAGCCAGGTAGTTTCCCCCTGTAACCAGATAGCTGCCCCCTGATAGCCAGGTAGTTGCCCCCTGATAGCCAGGCAGTTATTTGCCCCCTGTAGCCAGGTAGTTGCCCCTATAGTCAGGTAGTTGCCCAGTGTAGCCAGGTAGTAGCCCCCTGTAGCCAGGTAGATGCCCAGTGTAGTCAGGTAGTAGCCCTCTATAGTCAGATAGATGTTCCCTTATGCATTAAGATTCCCCCTGTAGGCAGGTAGTAGCCCCTTGTAGCCAGGTAGTTGTCCCCTGTAGCCAGGTAATTTCTCCCTCTAGCCAGACAGTTATTCCCCCCGTAGCTAATGAAAATAATTAGAAAAAGGTACTCACCTGTCCATTTTCCCTCTGGGAGGTCTGGGAGCTGGTGAACAGTCTACGCGACGTGACATCATCACACCGCTTACGCCGGCACACAGCTCCCGGGATCTCCTGGGGCAGAAGCTTTGGTTTCCAACCTAGGAGATCCAGTGTCACAGGGTTGTGTGAAAAACCTTGCATCCCTGCGATGCTGATGTCTATGTACAGTGTTTACTGAATGCTGTACATACAAGGGAGAAGGCAGGAGGGCAACAATCCATTCAGTCATCTCCCTGTAGGAGCTGCTGCACTGTGTGTGTGCAGCTGCCATCTCTGCACAGCTGTTGTAAAATGGCCATGCAGAGTGAGAGTAATTGATTGGCGGGCGAGGCGGTGGCTGCGTCAACCCCTCTGGTGAGAAGCGACCCGTGCGATTGCCCGCCTTGCCCGCACATAGGAATAGCCCTGCACGCAGAGTTACTGGCTTCAAGAAGTCAGCCCTCAATTAGGTAGGTGTATAGTGCCCCATTAGGTAGGTAAACTTATAGGTCCTCCAATAGGTAGCTATCTTGGTCCCCTATTAAGTAGATCGGAAGTTATATAGGCCTCCCAATAAGCAGCAATATAGATACCTGTTATGTAGTTATATAGGCCCCTGTAATTAGTTATTTGCCCCTAATAGTCAGGTAGCTGCCCCTGTAGCCAGGTTTTTGTATGCTCTCTGTAGCCAGGTAGTTCCCCCCTGTAGCTGGTTAGTTGCCCCCTGGTAACCATGCAGTTATTTGCCTCCTGTAGCCAGTTATCTGCCCTCTGTAGCCAGGTATTTATATGCCTCCTGTAGCCAGCTAACTTCCCCCTATAGTCAGGCAGTTATTTGCCCCCTGTAGCCAGGTAGTTTCCCCTGTAGGCCAGGTAGTTGCCCCCTGTAGTCAGGTAGTTGCCCAGTGTAGCCAAGTAGTAGCCCCCTGTAGTCAGGTAGATGCCCCCTATAGCCAGGTAGTAGACCCTGTAGTCAGGTAATTGTCCCCGGTAGCAAGGTAATTACCAGGGACAATTCCTAATTACCAGGGAACTGATGGGCATGCACCCTTACTGGCTGGTAGGGGATGTGCGTCTCACAGGAGGAAGACGCAGAGGAGCGCTCGCTGAGGAGGAAGCAGGACAGGACCAGGTGAGTATGTGGAAGGCGGGAGCCGGGAGTCAGCAGCAGCCCTAAGTGCAGGGACTGCCGGCAGCTGGATAACGGATGTGATCACGGTCCGGGAATCGACTGCGGCACGAGCCATTCCTATATATATATATATATACACTCACCGGCCACTTTATTAGGTACACCATGCTAGTAACGGGTTGGACCCCCTTTTGCCTTCAGAACTGCCTCAATTCTTCGTGGCATAGATTCCACAAGGTGTTGCAACGATGCTCAATTGGTACCAAGGGGCCCAAAGAGTGCCAAGAAAATATTCCCCACACCATGACACCACCACCACCAGCCTGAACCGTTGATACAAGGCAGGATGGATCCATGCTTTCATGTTGTTGACGCCAAATTCTGACCAACCATCCGAATGTCGCAGCAGAATCGAGACTCATCAGACCAGGCAACGTTTTTCCAATCTTCTACTGTCCAATTTCGATGAGCTTGGGCAAATTGGAGCCTCAGTTTCCTGTTCTTAGCTGAAAGGAGTGGCACCCGGTGTGGTCTTCTGCTGCTGTAGCCCATCTGCCTCAAAGTTCGCCGTACTGTGCGTTCAGAGATGCTCTTCTGCCTACCTTGGTTGTAACGGGTGGCTATTTGAGTCACTGTTGCCTTTCTATTAGCTCGAACCAGTCTGCACATTCTCCATTGTCCTCTGGCATCAACAAGGCATTTCCGCCAACAGGACTGCCGCTCACTGGATCTTTTTTCTTTTTCGGACCATTCTCTGTAAACCCTAGAGATGGTTGTGCGTGAAAATCCCAGGAGATCAGCAGTTTCTGAAATACTCAGACCAGCCCTTCTGGCACCAACAACCATGCCACGTTCAAAGGCACTCAAATCACCTTTCTTCCCCATACTGATGCTCGGTTTGAACTGCAGGAGATTGTCTTGACCATGTTTACATGCCTAAATGCACTGAGTTGCCGCCATGTGATTGGCTGATTAGAAATTAAGTGTTAACGAGCAGTTGGACAGGTGTACCTAATAAAGTGGCCGGTGAGTGTGTATATATACATTATATATATATATATATATATATATATATATATATATATATATATATATATATATATATAGAGTTAAGTCACATTATTATGACCACAGACAGCAACTATAGAAGCTGATGGTGACTCCATAAGGTCCTGTTACGTTTTCACAGGTATGTGGGTTCAAGACCAGGAAGGAGGCCAGGGTGGAACTTGGGTCCTTGCTTATGCTCATCCAACCAATGTCAAACATTTCTAGCCATGGGGTAAGTTAAATTGTCTTACTCGAAGATCCATGAAGCAGAGAACATGACTTATTGGTGAAAGCAACACTTCACAGTGGAGGTTTAACTCTGCTACTGCCTTGAAAATGTAAGCCTGTGAACACCCATTTGCTTCAGAGCCCTATACACAGAATAGTTAGCTGAACTGTTGCTTTAGACATGTCTGTTTGCCCCCTTATTCATTCTGGTGGTGAGCTGCTCCACTGTTGCATGTTCTTCTACTCTTGCACACCTTCATAGCCAATGTTCACCACTCACATCAATGGTGAACAGTAAGGAGGAGAGATTTTTTAAAGGAAGGGATATATTGTGCAGCTCAGTGTGTTCTGTGACCTTGAATTGAAAAAGCATTGTTTTTTACCACTTTTTTGGCCTTCAGACATCTGATAGGAGGTGAAATTGTCCATTTTTTTCAGTTCTATTGCAATCACTGCGTGTCAGTGTTCCCAAAAACTGGCATAACTTATCCGTATAACTTTTAAATAGTTTTATTGAAGTCCGTTCGTCTGTTTGCCGCAAAGAGCTCAGTTGTACACATATTGTGTTATACATATTTTATAGTAAGTTGTGCCTGTTGTCAGTGATGAGAAGGCCGCCATATTAATTCATATAACATTTAAATACTCTTATTGCAGTCCGTGCGTTTTTTTGTCACATAGAGCTCAGTTGTACCTATATTGTTTTATACATATTTTATAGTGAATTACACCTGTTGTCAGTGGTGCGAAAGCCGTCATATTAATCCATATAACATTTAAATACTCTTATTGCAGTCCATGTGTCTGGTTGGCGCATAGAGCTCAGTTGTATTCATATTGTGTTATACATATTTTATAGTAAATGATGCCTGTTGTCAGTGGCGGTAAAATCGCCATATGTAGTCCATATAACTTTTTAACACTTCTATTTCACTCAGTGTGTCTCAGTTTGGCGTTAATCGTGCATTTGTACGATAGTTTGTTGAAAACTATCAATTGCTTGTCCTACTGGGCAGTTGTAAATCTCAGGGACTAAAGGAACAACACTGTTGATTTTGTGTGACGGTTCTTCCACCAGACCGCATTTCACAGATATTTGATAGAAACAATTCTGTTTCTAATCCTAGTAGGCTGTTGAAAATTAGAGGGATTTAAGAATAGCTGTGATTTGCCATCTTTCAATAAGAGACTGTCAAAAACTCTTCCATACCTTTTTAAATTTTTATCTTTCTGAACATGGAGCGAAATGCAGGTGGTAAGCGAGCAAAGAGGGGTGTAGGACATGGAGGTAAAGGTACAAGAGAAGGTGCTCCTTCCAGTGCTGGCGACAACACGCAAGCCAGCATATCGTCGGTTGCAGGACCGTCAGGCCTGTCTTTGCCGGGTCAGTGCCCTGTGAATCTCAGTAACGAACAGCATCACCAATCTGTTCTTCAGTGTTTAATGCAACCTGCATGCTGCGGTCCAGGACAGGGATAGTCAATGTCCAGTTAAACTAAAATGGTGGTTTAAAGACTACTTTTTTTCCAGCACTTTTTAATCTGTGGGTCATGCAGATTTGAGGGTCATGCTGTGGTACAGGACAGGGATAGTCAATGTCCAGTTCAAGGAAAATGATGGTTCAAATAATACTGCCTTCTGGCACTTTTTAATTTGTGGATCATGCAGGTTTAAGGGTCATGCTGTGGTACAGGACAGGGATAGTGAATAGTCTGTGAATTTTTTTTCTGTGACTCTTGTTGCCTAATTGTCTTGCTTAAGATGTAGCACATATCCAGTTTCCTGTTGTGGATGATAATTCCAGCTTCTCCTCCCCTGTTTGGGTGTAAGAATGAAGCTGTTGTTCCTCTCCCACAGACTTTAATGGTCATGGGCGATTATCTATTATTGGCTATCGGATATCGGCATGATAATTGACAATATCGACTATCAATCCGATAATGATAGTTGACATCACTAGTAGTTAATTACCAATAATTAAAATTTTATTTGAAATCAATATCTTAAATCTTTCCAGATGTTTTGCATATAGCAAGTGTCATGCATCCCTGACATTGATAGTGCAGGCTGTGGGCGGGTTTATAGCGGTGACTGACATGTCAGCTCAGCCAGCTCCTATTTCTAACTGAGTCTGTTAGAAGGAAATTGGGGATAAGTTATGAAAAACAATGACACTGTCCAAGAAAAGTGTCTGGCTATAAATGTGAGCCAGCAAAGTTGTCATGAAAAGAATCTTCTAGTGAGAAAGAAAAATGTACATGCTGCCATGAAACCTTAAGGCCTCGTTCACACGGCTTATTTGGGCACGGATTGGCGCCGTACTCCGCGCCGGATTTGCGCTTCAGTACGGAGCCAATCCGTCCCTGTCATTACGGTAATCCACTGCTCTCATAGAGAACAGTGGATTCCGTCGCTCCTCCCCGCTTGGCGAATCCGCCGCGGGAGGAGAAAGTGATATGCACATTATTTACGGCGCGGACGCGCCGTAAACAATGCATTGTCTATGGGGCTGGGAGCGGCGCTCCCGCCGTGCTCCGGCCCCGCCCCCGTCCCGCCCCTTATTCTCGGCGGATTTGTGAGCTCAATACGGCTCACAAATCCGTCGGGAATAAGCCTAACTGTTTCTGTTAAATTTGATGCAATTGAACAAAAATGTGTTCTGCAGACCTGACAGAATAGGACAAGGCGGCTCCCAGGTCAGTTACTTAAATTAAATAAAGCTCGCTCTCTGCTCTGCAGTGGTATCTTGAACTGTATACACTCCGGAGGAAGCACATACAGCGGAAGAGATCACCGACAGCGTCCGGGCTATGGTAGCGCCCGGACGCTGTTGGCTGACTAGGGATTCAGGTAAATGCGATCCCTGAGGAGCTGCATACAGCTGAAGTATCCCTGCTGGTGCCCGTGCCGTGCTGAAAAACTTGGCTTATACTCAAGTATATACGGTAATACATTTATTCCTCAAGCAAACAAAATAATAAATCCCAATGCTAAAATTGCTTTGCCTCCTCAAAATATTTAAATAACTAGTGATCAAAAGTTGTATGTGCTTCCTTAAATGGTACCAAACAAATCTGCTTTTTAGGCTACAACGAACAAGCTGTCACTCAGATCTGAAGAGCAAAAAGTAAAAAAGTTATTGGTCTTAGTTATTGGTGTTGCAAGTTTTTTTTTAAAGTAGTAAAACATAACAAAATCTATATAAATTTGTTATCTCTATAATCGCACCAACCAATATAATAAATATAAAGTAATTTACAATTTACCACACAGTTAAATAAATAAAAAAAAAAAAAAAAAACACCCGCCACAATACAAATCTTTTTTGGGGGGTTTCCCGGTATAATATATGCTACATTATGGGGGACATGTATGATTGGGCTTTTCACACTTTTTCTGGTGTATAATGCGCCTCACTGTGCCTGCTCCAATATCAGATGCACCTAACATATGTGTTAGACACATTAGTCGAAAGCTTTGCCACTTTCCAATGCATCTAACATGAAAGGGCATGATGTGGGCGTTCTGAGGGCGGTTCTCGTCACATTAGAAAACTTCAACGCATGTATGAATACTGGTCGGCAAAGCGAAGCGCATTACAGCTCCGACAGACAGACCCATTACAATGTGGTCTGTCTGAGCCGGAGGTGTCGAAGTTTACACAGAATTTATGAGCGCACATCGGCCACCGGCATACATCAGGTGCAGTATACACAGAAAAAAAGATGAAACCTTCAACTTTGACGCGCAGAAGTTCATACATGTCCCCCTAAATGTTACCAATGAAGAATACAATCAACTGCAGATCCCAAAGGACTGTGGATGTACCATTTAACAATTGCATAGCTGACCGACAGCACTCGGCCCAGGCGGCACTCGGCCCCGGTGGCTGCTCTGGGCAGCACGTCAGTGTGCAGGCCCGGACTCGCTGCATCTTTTGAACTATTTGTGCATCCTTACAGTTGAGAACTATGGTGGAACAGAGAGCCCACAGCTATTGGCTTCCGGTACTACAGACTGAATATTCACGTCAGTCAAAGTGGTGAGGTGCATGACCAAGAGATATTGTATGTGGACTGGTGGGAGAAGCAGATATTGTATGTGGGCTGGTCGGGGGAGTGGATATTGTATGGAAGCTTGTGGGGTTCGGTGCTAGAGCTGCTTTTTAGTTGTAAATGGCTCCATGGACTGAAAAGTAAAACATTTTTAAATCTTAGAATATGATTTTTTTTTTTTCACATGTGAGAAATCTGATTAATGAGTGTGAGGAGGGGTCTGTAAAAAGAGGCGTGGTATGAAAAGTGGGGGTGTGGTCTGTAAAAGAGGGGCAACAAACTTTACAACTTTTTACGTTATCTTCACCTTGAAAACTCAAAGTTAAATGTAAAGTTCTTGTAAGAATAAGAACATAAGGGAATGTCATTAACATGGGGATTCCTACAAGGGTAATGCAACTATACTATAACTTTAAAGGGAATGTGTCAAAAAAAAAAAGACTTATTGTTTAACTCACATTTTTATGTTAAACACATTTTTTTTTTAGGAATTTTTGGTTATGTTTTTTTAATTTTCCATATCGCTTTCAGTATTTTTTTGATAATTCTTAAGTCCTGCAGTTTTCATTTTGGTCACTAAGCCTTATAGTCTGACACTTCCTGTTCTGTTTAGAGAGCTTTTCAGCAGTGTCCTCATTATCAGTAAAAGCAGGGTCAAACTGAAAGGTGACGCCATTGTGTACAGATAACACAGAATCCACCAGTCACAAGATGAGATGTCACAGCTCCCCTCTCCCCTCCCTTCACAGTGAAAACTATCCTATACAAGTCTATGGGACAGAATCTGTCTTAAGAATCCTATGTGCATGAAGCTGCTTTAAAGTATCTCTCTGACTGCTGTTATAGCAGTGCAAGCAATAATGTCTTCCCCACAATCATATATAGACGGCTTAATAGATAAATCTACAATCAGGAAATAAAAACGACTGAGAGGAAAAGAATATGGATCAGGGGTTTGATTTAATAAGTAAAAAAAAAAAATTGGCGACAAATTCCCTTTAAGGGACAATTCTGGAGTAAAATAGAAGTTAGCTAAAACGTAAATTATAATCGAAGCTTGTAATTAATTTTCAATTTCAGCATCTTAAATAGCCTATTTCAAGAGTGCCTTAGTCATTAGGTAGATAGAATTAATGTTCCCAATTTAGTAACTTGAAATATATTATTTATGTGGTTGCCAAATAAAGGCCTTGTTATCCAAACGTAAAAAGTCAGAATGTGTTTGCTTATAATATGCTGAGCCAGCAAAGGAGGCATAAAACATAAAAAAAACAAAACTGTGTCCTCTATGGATTAATTGGATAGCAATTCTCTGAACACCGTTACGTTAATTAAATAATTAGAAGCATGCTTTATAATCCACTCTCCAGTTACTGTAATCACTCTATCTGTGTACAGGAATCTCTAATCTCTCAGGACACAAGTGATTCTTCTAAAACGTGAAAGAATTATGTCAGTTCATGTGCCTGGTATTCCAGTAAAATGGATCAGTCGTTGGCAGGGCAGTGCTGCTTGCCTCTGCATCTCTGTCAAATCTTAATCTTGAGGCTAGCAGTTTCCACATGAGCACGTTCTTGGCACCTGGCCAGTGGACAAATCAGAGACTTCAAGTTCAGAAACATTTCACAAGTCAAAGTTAACACATCGTGTAATGCTTTCAATGCTACATAAAGCAGGAATCCAAGCCAGGATGCACTGACTGATAGTTTCAATATAATATGCAGAATCATCATGTTTCAACTTTTGAGAAATGATGATAGAAGATAAATATTAGTTAGGATTTTCTTAAAGGAGATTGCTAGGGTAGATAATGTGTAAAGTGAATATCCGCGCTAGAATATTTTAACACTAAATAGATTTAAAAGATTACATGCTGGTTACCTAGAGTCACCACTATCGGCAGCATGGGAGATTACTGCATACTGTGTTATTAAATTCAGTGTAAATCTATGTATGCGTACTCCTTAGTACCTTACTATGGTGCCTACCGACCATTAAAAGAAAAAAGTTTCAGTTGCTAGAGAAATAAATTTATTTGGTTTTCTGGACTTTTTTTCATCTAGTCCTTTCTCTACATTTTTCAAGAGATATCTGGAAACAATTTTTTCAATAACTTTTTTTGCCACCTATGGGTCTGAGTAAGGATTCATTTTTTGGCATGCAGTTTTGGCATTTGATTTTTTTTCTTCTATGTTGTTCAGTGTGTGCAAGAAATGAAGTAATATTTTATTATATTGGACTTTTACAGATGTGGCAATACCAGTTATGTGTAACTTTTTAATTTTTGTAAAATGGCAAAAGAGGGTGATTTTTAACTTAGTATTTTTAGCTTTTTTTTATACTTTTAAAAATTTTTCTTTTTTACTTTTACATTTAGTCCTCCTAGGTTACTTGACCACTAAGCGGCTTCATTGCTTAAACACCCATTTGCATAAATAATGCAGAAAGGTGTACCAAAATATCAGTTCTATTACTTCTTGCCTTGGGAAGGAAGTCATAGAAACGTTAACATGACGGCTATGGAAGCTTCATTAGGCTTCCAGCTGCCATGCTAACCAATTGATACTCCAAGACCTTTTTGCGGCGGTGCCAATTGGAGGGAGGGATGGTGTGCAGCATCTAAAGGCAGCTAGATGGTTAAAAATAGAAAAAAATGTTTTCCCTCAAAACAAAGAGTAAATTAAACATAGAATAAACTTTATTTCATATTAATTAAAAAGAGTGACATACCGGACAAAAAATATGGTTACACTGCTGGGGCCAATCTCTGCTGTTAGCAATAAGTGTCAGTTGTAAATTGCAACTGGCACCCACTGCCTATGTATGTACTTTTTTATTATTGTTGTTATAGAGTTTGCGTTTTATATGCTTAAGTTTGTAACAGTGCCACAGTTGAGACAGAAACAGAAAGTGCAGGTGGGCCATGTATGAACCTGAGCACCATAGCCATGTTTACATGTAGCGTTATATAGGATAGTGGCTGCTGTATGGAGGGAGGTAGGGAACATTTTAATAATTTAATTAAAATGCCCTTTGATACTTTTTAATTAAATGGAATATGCAAAAGAAACCAGTTAAGAAAGGAATCACATAATATGTGACTTAAACCGGCCGGTATTTGTCCACTGCCGTGGGGATGCGCCCTTAGGGTATGTTCACATGGCGTAGAACGCATCCAAACACGTATCCAAAGTGTGCTGCGTGTTTGGATGCATTTTCTGTGCAGCAGAAATGCACCCTATAGTTTTAAATATGGTAACTGCTGCATAAAACAGATCAAGAATTGACATGTCGGATCCAAAAGACGCATCAGAAAGGCGCATGTAAAACACGCATCGGCGATCACTCGTTGGAACACAGATTTGTGTTTTACATGGAAACTAATGTAACACACACTGCACATTGTTAGATGCGTTTTTGGGTCAGTTTTGGGTCAAAAATACGGATTCAAACACAAATCTAAAAAACGCCATGTGAACATACTCTTAATCATATTTTAGCATGGATAGAATAGGTTTTGAGTTGATGCATTAGGCTGGAGACAACAGTCTAAAAGGAAAGACCATGTTAGGGTATGTTCACACAGCTTATTGCGGCGCATATGTAATTCCAAAGCACGGGGTGGGCCAGCTGGGCGCCGGTCCCATAGACATGCATTGTCAGTGGCGCGTATTCGCCGCTAAGAATTGACATGTCAATTCTCCCCCCCACGTGTACAATACGATCGTATTGTACGCGCGGGGGGAGAGGAGGGGGAAGCGACGTGTAATCCATAGCTCTGTATGAGAGCTCCGAATTAACGTAATTGCGCATTTTTATGGTTATAACGGGCAATACGTGGTGAAATGCGCGCCGAAATACACTGCATTTTAAGCCGTGTGAATATACCCTTACGCTTGGTATCAAACACATGTTAAAGAGGAGAGGTGAATATGGTATATGTTAGGCTGACTGAATTTAGAGCTCACATCTAGTGTTGAGCGATTATAATCGACAAAGTTGAAATCGGCACGGTTTTTATGTCGATCGGAATTTTCCGATCACACGATAATTTAGGTAAGAATCTGCGCATAATCTATTAATATCGCACCATTTTCGGCGCTTCCTGTCATTTTGGGCGGCCAGCAAATCAGCTTAGAGCAGGGTGAGCTGGGTGTGTGACATTATGACTGTGATATGTATGGTTGTGATTGGCTGGAAAAATCACATGACCTCGTTTTACATAGAACAGCCCTTCCTGTTCAGCATCAGTGTGTGTCTGTGTCTCATAAGAGCAGGACATATGTCAGCTTTCTCCTCAATACAGCTCAGCGACACAGTTCTCTTCGTTCACAGAGACCACTATGCTTTTAGCTGTGAACATAGGTAGATTAGAGAATTTCAGTTTTTAGTTAGTTAGGCTGAGACTTTGAAAGAAACATCTAGCGCTGTACAGCCGCGGGGTGAAGGGGGGGGGGATGATGCGGGCGAATACAGGCAGACAGGCAGGCTGACTTTTGAAAGGAGAGTGTATATTGTGCAGTCCAGACTGCTTTGAATCTGCACTGAAATGGCTTTTTATTACCAGTTTTTTGGTGAAATAGCACCTTGTATTTTGTGCAGCCTGTACTTCTATTAGGATACAGAACTTTTCTAGTAACTGCAGGTGTATTTGATAGGTGCAAAATCAACCTTTTATTATCCGTACACAATTTAATTAGGTTTTTTTCACTTTTGTGCAGCCCAGTTTTGTTCAAAGACCCACTTTGTACTTAAAATAGGATACAGAACTTTTCAAGTCACCGCAGGTGTATTTCATAGTTACAAAAAACACATTTTATTATCCGTACACAATTTAAATAGTTTTTTTTCACTTTGACGCAGGCCATTTTTGTTGAAAGACCCATCTTGTACTTATATTACCATACAGAAATATGCTGGTAATTGCTGTTGAATTTCATAGGTGCAAAAACCACTTATTATTATCAGTACATAATTTAAAACGTGTTTTTCACTTTGGCACAGCCCAGTTTTGTTCAAAGACCCACTTTGTACTTACAATAGGATACAGAACTTTTCTAGTTATCTCAGGTGTATTTCATAGGTGCAAAAACCACCTTTTATTATCCGTACACAATTTAAATAGGTTTTTTTCACTTTGTCACAGGCCATTTTTGTTGAAATGTACCATTATGAAGTATAATGACTCTCCAATAATAACCATATAAAGATTTTTATTCCAAAAAGTACATTATAAATACAAAAAAATCATCTATCACAACTGAAACAACCTTAAAAACATTTAAAAACACAAAATACCCCCCAATACAGATATTGATGACATCCCTCACCCAAAGTTAACAAACAGTAAATTGGAAAGATGCATAATAAATATACACATAACAAATCAAGTGATCAAAAATACAAAAATGCACCAAACCCAAAAAAATTTATGATAAAAATACCTGTACTTCAATTCATTACCAAAGTGGTGGATATGTCACCAAGGAGGGTATTAGCCTCGACGCGCGTTTCGCCGCCAGCTTTCTCAAGAGGCTAAATGCAGTAAACAAAATGAGTCCATATATGCACCATAACTAACACCCCCAGTGTTTCTATTGGCCAATAGAAAAAAATCCAACCTAATGATACTACTACCAGCACCTGCAAGAGCCAGAGACTGCATGGATGTCAGTGTCAGGAAGCAGCGATGTGCGCAAATCCGCCGCAGGATAGCAAAAATCACGCACGCGTATTAAACATATTAGTATGTTGCTGGTAACTTCCGCCCATATTATACTGCGCGTGCGCACTGCGGACCAACAAACCAGCAGTCACAGATGTCTAGCTTCACAAACATGCAGCAACAACATTCATCACAGAGAAAGAGAAGGAGCAATCTCACAACTCACCGAACATAACACTATGCCCCAACAAACACAATCGCCCACCAAAAGATCCAATATACACACCAAACACCACAAAACAAAAACAGCCATCACATTACACACACCAACAATTACAGCTTGCCCCTCAGAATAAAAAAATATATAGACACAAACATATTTAGCACAAACAAACCAGCGATCAACACAAACCAACAATTACAGCTTGCCTCTCAGAATAAAAACAAACAAACAAAAAAAAACAACACCCAATATAGTGCAATAATATATTAATTATGAAGATGTAAAGAAGTGAATTGTGAGCATTATATTAAGCAAAAGTGAAAAAGTATATATTACATAATATAGTGCCAAAATAATAACCAAAATACATAAAAAAGTGCAATGCCTATAAAGCATTATGTGGAAGGGAGAAAAAAAATGTCAATTATATTATTTTGTAGAATAAGTGAAAAGGTTTATATAACACATTATGATATAAAGGTCATAATGAAAGTAAAGAGTGCAATTACTATAAGACATTACTTAATAATAAAATTTGAGGAGAAGAAAAAAAAACAAAAACAAAAAAAAAACCAATATAGTACAATAATATATTAATTATTAAGATGTAAAAAAAGTGAATGGTGAGCTTATATTAAGCAAAAGTGAAAAAAATGTATGTTACATAATATAGTGCCAAAATAATAAACAAAAATAATACATACAAAAGTGCAATGCCTGTAAAGCATTATGTGGAGGGAAAAAAAATTATATTATTAAGTGAAAAACACTAGAATAAGTGATTTTTTTTTTTATAAGACATTATGACACAAAAGTCATAATGAAGATAAAAAGTGCAATTAACTATAAGACATTATGTGAAAACATAATAATAAAATGTGAGAAAAAAAATAATTTTACATTTATTATATATATATAACATATCTTACCTATCTCACATCCTAACACTCTCTCTTTGTGTCTAATTACAGTTATATAAAGAATAAGTCTATATCCTAAATATTAAAGAAAACTTAATATATAAATGCAAACACAAAATATAGCATATATGGCACCCAAACATACAAACATAAAAATAAAAAAATTCTCTTTTTTTCTCTTTTCTTGTAGTACTGCATAATATTCAAAAATAATATTAAAAATGGGGAAAAATTATATTTTACAAAAAGGATGAGAAGGAGACCTTCTCATTCAGACCAAAAGGTGAGTATGTCCGTAATTTGAATATCCATTTGCATTCCACTTGTTCCAAACGGCGAGACAAATCTCCACCACGTAAGCCCAAAGAAACCTTATCAATGCCCCGGAATCGTAGGAGATGATCTTTGCGTTCATGCTTTTCCATAAAGTGTCTTGCCACCGGTTTCAACTTGGATATCAATTCCCTCTGGTGTTGTTGTAATTTAGCAGCCGAACGAATGTCCTTTAAGTGTTCTTGGATCCTGATCCGCAATTCACGAGTGGTCATTCCAATATATATCAAATTTCAAGGGCAAGATAAGTAATAAATGACGCCAGAAGTCCTGCAATTAATAAAATGCACAATGTTAAATTTGGTTAAACCATCCGAAGATTCAAATGTATCAGTGCGTGTCATCTGAGTGCACACTGAACATGATCCACAAGCAAAAGAACCACACTTTGGACCCTTAGATTCAAAAAGAAATTTCGTACGTGATGGTACATAGTGACTTTTAACCAAATGGTCACCTAATGTCTTACTCCTCCTAGCTACAATACAAGGTTTTTCGGATAAAAAAGTACTCAAATCTGGATCCATCATCAGGACTGACCAATACTTCTCAAAGACTGACCTCATGTTCTTCCACTGTGTATTGTGATTAGTAATGATACGAATCTCATTTTCACTACATACCCGATGTCGAGGCGTCAACAATTTTGATCTTTCCGACTTTCTGGCTCTTTGATATCCAGCATCAATATACTTTTCCGGATATCCCCTTTGTCTGAAACGTTGTCGTAATGTTGTTGCTTCATCCTCAAAGTTTTCCTCATTATCACAAATCCTTTTTGCCCTAAGGAACTGACCAACAGGGATAGATGAAATAGTATGCCTAGGATGAAATGAAGAGGCATGCAATATAGAATTTACTGCAGTATGCTTACGAAATACCTTTGTTGAAATTTTTCCTAGTGTAGACACCTGGATTCCAATATCCAAAAAATCAAGTGATGTACGACTGACCAAATATGTTAAACGAATATTCAAAGAATTGCAATTAAGCTGTCCCAAAAACAAATCCAAATCAGATCTTGATCCCTGCCAAATAAACAAAATATCATCGATTAATCTCATCCATGAAACAATCTGACCACAAAAATCCAAGGAATCCCCAAAAACAAAATTCCGTTCCCAAAAACCCAAAAATAAATTAGCATACGAGGGGGCACATGTGGCCCCCATGGCAGTGCCACGAATCTGTAAATAAAATTTGTCCTTGAAAGTAAAAATGTTATGACACAAAATAAATTCCAAAAGAATCAAAAGCAATTCAATTAAATGTCCATCCAAATTTCTCATCTCCCAAAAAAACTTTGTCGCTCTTAAACCATCCTGATGATTGATGCATGTGTACAATGATTCAACGTCACAGGATACAAGGAACATATCATCCTCAAGTGTTATATCCTCCACACGTTTTAACACATCAGTGGAATCATGTACATAAGAAGGTAGTGTTTCTACACATGGTCGCAAATAGAAGTCCAAAAATCGACAAACTGGCTCACATAGGCTACCCCAACCAGACACAATAGGTCGTCCAGAGGGTATCTTGGAATTTTTATAAACCTTAGTTAACAAATATAAGGTTGGCACAACGGGAAATAGAACCATTAGGCCTTCATAGATTGATTTTGGGATAATACCCTTCTGGGAGGCCATTTGAAGAATATTGTCAAGCTGTTGTTTAAATGTATTAGTTGGATTTCCATCCAATTTTTTGTAACATTTCTCATCCAACAATTGCCGATTTACTTCTGCTTCATACATATCAGCAGGCCAGATCCCTACATTACCGCCCTTATCGGCCGGTTTTATAACTACCTCTTTCATAGATTTTAATTCCCTTAATGCAAATCGTTGTTGTCTAGTCAGGTTATCATAAGAGTGTTTTTTCTAAAGTTTCCTTACCTCCTCCACTACAAGTTTCACAAACATCTCAACTGAAGGACTCAAAGACATAGGTGGAAACACTTTAGATTTTGGACAAACAGCCTTAGGAAATTTATCCATACTAACTAAGAGAATTTTTTTTTTATATATATTTGTATGTTTGGGTGCCATATATGCTATATTTTGTGTTTGCATTTATATATTAAGGGCGACATGTATGAATGGGCTTTTCACCCGTTTTCTGGCGTATACTGCGCCTCCCGGCCCGAATCCCCCTGTCGGAAGCAGGGATGCAGTGTTAGGCGCAGCGTTCGCCACTTTCAGCTGCGCCCCGCATGAAGGGGCGGGGAATGGGCACGGTGTGGGCGTGCTCGAAAACCCCGAGGCATGTACGATGGCGGCTCGCCAAAGTGCGGCGCAATGCAGCGCTCGGCAGCTTCGACAAGCAGACCTAGTTTATTTTGGTCTAAATGCTTCGGCGGCGGCGAAGTGAAGCAAGAACCGAACATGCGAGGAAGCAGATAGAAGATCGCGACAGAAACCTCGGCGCTCCGCAGCAGGAGTATGATTCCGAAAAAAATCACCTTTATAAAGGCGGAAAACATTGTCAGAAAAGAGCTCAACCTCAAAAATAAAAAATAGTAAAAAAATAAATCACTTTCCAAAAATCTAGAATGGCGCAATATCAAGAATTCGGATATTGAAAATTGCCGGGAAATACAGTAATTCAAATTCTGTAAGCACTTCTCATTGGTCAGCATAAACCAGCCAATCAGAATAGGAGCGACAGTGAACCATTAAAACCTATGGAGAACTATTGACCAATCACAATCAAAGGCGGGTCAGTTCAAAATACAGTAAAATGCAGAAAAGAGCTGATTGGCTGAGCTAGCGGGGGCTTGGCTATCTCGGCCAATCAGAATAGGAGCGACAGGGAACCCATTATAGCCTATGGAGAAGTTTGAACAATCAAATCAAAGGCGGGACAGTTCAAAATACAGTTAAAAATACAGTAAAGAGCTGATTGGCTGAGCTAGCGGTGGCTTGCCTATCCCAGCCAATCAGAGCGCGAGCTACTTCTCCCATTGTAGTCTATGGAGAGATCGGCGAAATGCAATCTCGGCTCTCAGCGCCGTGCAGCATGGAGTATGAATAAAAAAATAATTTTTATTAAGTGTCAAATATTCTCTGAAAAAGAGCTGAAACCTTCTAAAAACATACATTAATAAAATCCCGAACAACGCATTTGTCGCCGAGACCGGCGCAACATAAGGAATTGGGTTATAGAGAATTGCCGGGAAATACAGTAATTCAAATTGTTTAAGCTCTTCTCATTGGTCGGCATAAACCAGCCAATCAGAATAGGAGCGACAGTGTCCCATTAAAACCTATGGAGAACTATTGACCAATCAGAATAGGAGCGAAAGGGATCCATTCTAACCTATGAAGGAGTATTAACCAATCAGAATAGGAGCGACAAAGACCCATTATATCCTATGGCGAAGTTTTGACCAATCAAAGGCGGGACAGTTCAAAATACAGTAAAAATACAGAAAAGAGCTGATTGGCTGAGCTAGCGGTGGCTTGCCTATCCCAGCCAATCAGAGCACGAGCTACTTCTCCCATTGTAGTCTATGGAGAGATGGGCGCAATGCAATCTCGGCGCTCAGCGCCGTGCGGCATGGAGTATGATTAAAAAAAATCATTTTTATTAAGTGTAAAATATTATCAGATAAAGCGCTGAAACCTTCTCTAAAAATAAATCAGTTAAATCCCGAACAGCGCGTTTGTCGCCGAGACCGGCGCTACATAGGGAATTGCAATAGAGAGAATCGCCGGGAAATACAGTAATTCAAATTGTTTAAGCTCTTCTGATTAAACAAAACCAGCATAAACCAGCCAATCAGAATAGGAGCGACAGTGGCCCATTATATCCTATGGAGCAGAATTGACCAATCAGAATAGGAGCGACAGGGACCCATTATAAGCTATGGAGAAAAAATTGACCAATCATATGCAAAGACGGGACAGTTCAAAATACAGTAAAAAGGCTAGAAAAGAGCTGATTGGTTTGAAGCGGGGGGGCTCTTCCAGCTTAGCCATTCAGAGCGCGAGCTACTTTCTCATAGAGTTCTATGGGGAAAAGAAATTCCGAGCGAGCTCTGTGATTGGCTAAGTTAAAAGAGGCGCGGTTATTTGGACCACTGGAAGAGCGAGCGGCAGCAGCCACAGCAGCAGCATGAGGTCAGGTAGTGGCACAATCACACAGTGTGTAGGTCACGGCAGCAGCCACAGCAGCAGCATGAGGTCAGACAGTGGCACAATGACAGAGTGTGTAGGTCACGGCATCAGCCACAGCAGCAGCATGAAGTCAGACAGTGGCACAATGACAGTGTGTAGGTCACGGCAGCAGCCACAGCAGCAGCATGAGGTCAGACAGTGGCACAATGACATTCTGGAGGTGGAAAAACAGGAGTAGGCCACAGAGTGGGACAATGACACAGTGTGGAGGTCACGGCAGCAGCCACAGCAGCAGCATGAGGTCAGACAGTGGCACAATGACAAAGTGTGTAGGTCACGGCAGCAGCCACAGCAGCAGCATGAGGTCAGACAGTGGCACAATGACACCGTGTGTAGGTCACGTCAGCAGCAGAGGCAGCAGCATGAGGTCAGACAGTGGCACAAAGACATTCTGGAGGTGGCAAAAACAGGAGTAGGCCACAGAGTGGGACAATGACACAGTGTGGAGGTCATGGCAGCAGCCACAGCAGCAGCATGAGGTCAGACAGTGGCACAATGACATTCTGGAGGTGGCAAAAACAGGAGTAGGCCACAGAGTAGGACAATGACACAGTGTGTAGGTCACGGCAGCAGCCACAGCAGCAGCATGAGGTCAGACAGTGGCACAAGGACATTCTGGAGGTGGCAAAACAGGAATATTCCACAGAGTCGGACAATGACACAGTGTGGAGGTAACGGCAGCAGCCACAGCAGCAGCATGAGGTCAGACAGTGGCACAATGACATTCTGGAGGTGGCAAAAACAGGAGTAGGCCACAGAGTGGGACAATGACACAGTGTGTAGTTCATGGAAGCAGCCACAGCAGCAGCATGAGGTCAAACAGTGGCACAAAGACATTCTGGAGGTGGAAAAAACAGGAATAGGCCACAGAGTGGGACAATGACACAGTGTATAGGTCACGGCTGCAGCCACAGCAGCAGCATGAGGTCAGACTTTGGCAGAAAAACAGTGTGTAGGTCACGGCATCAGCCACAGCAGCAGCATGAGGGCAGACAGTGGCACAATGACAGTGTGTAGGTCACGGCAGCAGCCACAGCAGCGCTGGGTCAGGGCATGGCCAAAGACATTCTGGAGGTGGGAAAAACATGAGTAGGCCACAGAGGGGGACAATACACAGTGTGGAGGTCCAAAGGCGCAGCCCAAAAGAAGCAGATGAGGTACCAAGTGGCACAATGAATTTGGGGTGGCAAAAAACAGGGTAGGCCCAGATGGGAAAATGAAAGTAGAGAGGTACGGCAGCAGACACGAAGCAGATGAGGTCGACGTGGACAATGCATTTGGAGGTGGCAAAACAGGAATGGCCCCAGAGTGGGACAATGACACAGTGTTAGGTCACGGCAGCAGCCACAGCAGCAGATGGGTTGACGTGCACAAAGAGAGAGTGTGTAGGTCACGGCATCAGCCCACGCAGCAGATGAGGTCAGACGTAGCCAATGACACGTGTGTAGGTAAAAGGCAGCAGCCCAAAAGCAGCAGCATGAGGTCGGGAAATGGCACAATGACAGGTGTGGTCACGGCAGCAGCCCCAGCAGCAGCATTTGATCAGAAGTGCAAATGACACAGTGTTTTAGGTCACAAAAAAAAAGTTTGGTTTTGACATGAAAAAAACTTTGTTTAAAAAAAGACAAAGCACACTGGTGTGGCAACAAAAAAATTTTGTCATTCAAATTTAAAAAAACGGGACATCATGGATAAAGAAAAAATATCAAAAAAAGGGAAATTGGAACTTTGGGAAAAACATTATGCTAATAGGATATATGGGAAAAAAAAAGAGGTTTTTGTTCACACTTCGGGTTGAATGGTAGCCCTTCGAATCTTCACCGGGGCTCAGGAAAATGGGTCCTGCGCTAACGTTACCTCATTGGGTCCTTTTAGACCAGCACACTTCAGGGAGCGAAAAAGCCTGCTTCAAAGCCAAAATGCATGATTTAAAACTGAGGAAAATGGGTGGGTACAAAAACCAAAAAAGGAGGGCAGCCCCCATCCCTTTCTAAAGTAAAAAAAAGTTTGGTTTTGACATGAAAAAATTTGTTTAAAAAAAGCAAAATTCACAGGTGTGGAAACAATACTAAGTCATTCAAAATTTAAAAAAACAGTGGCACATCATGGACTAAAGAAATATCAAAAGGACATAGGAACTTTGGAAAAAGCATTATGCTCTAGGATTATGGAAAAAAATGAGGTTCTTTGTTCACACTTTGGCCCGAAAATGCTTAAGAAATTCCAAACTTACCCGGGGCTCGGCAAGTGGGTCCTCGTAAAGTTACCTTTTTTTTGGGGCCATTCGACAGACACTTTTAGGGGCGAAAAGAGACCCGCTTCAAAGCAATGCACTGATTTAAAACCTGAGAAAGTGGGTGGAGTAAAAAACAAAATGGGTCAAACCCCCACTCCCTTACATAATGTCAAAAAAAAAAGTTTGGTTTTGCAGAAAAAACTTTGTTTAATAAAAGAAAATGCACACTGGTGTGGGGACTACATTAGTTTCAATTCAAAAAAACAGTGGCCAATCATGGACTAAAGAAACTATCAAAAAGGCTAGGAAAATTTTGGAAAAAAGCATTACTGCTAATGGATTTGGAAAAAAAAATGAGGGTTTTTGTTCCACTTCTGGCCAGAACTGCTTAACCCCCTTCCGAAACTTCACCGGGGGCCTCAGGCAATGGGTCCTCGAAAAGTTACCCCATTGGGTCCAATTCAGACCGCCATTCGGGAGCGAAAAGGGCCTGCTTTTAAAGACATGCATGATTTAAACCTGAGAAAGTGGGTGGAGTCAAAAACCAAAAAGGAGTCAGCACCACTCCCTTACATAATGTAAAAAAAAAGTTTGGTTTGACATGAAAAACTTTGTTTAATAAAAAGCACAAAGCAACCCAGTGTGGGGAACAAAACATATATCATTCAAATTCAAAAAAAAATGGCAATATGGGACTAAAGAAACTATAAAAAGGAATGGAACTTTTGGAAAAAAAAATTACTGTAACTGGATATTGGAAAAAAAATGGGTTCTTTGTTCACATTCTGGCCCGAACGTTAAACCCACTAGAAAATTCACCGGGCCCCCCAGGAAATGGGTCCTCGTTTAATACCTCTATTGGGTCCAAAAAGACGCCATTAGGGGCGAGGACCCGTTTCGCCACTGCCTGATTTAAACCGAGAAAAGTGGGTGGAGTACAAAACCCAAAAAGGAGTAGCCACCACTCCTTACATAATGTCAAAAAAAAGTTTGGTTTTGAAAAATGAAAAAAATTTGTTTAATAAAAGCACAAATGCACCTGGTGTGGCAACAATAATATAGTATTCAAAATTTAAAAAACGTGGGCAATCATGGACTAAAGAAATATCAAAAAGGGGCATAGGAAATTTGAAAAAAAGCATTATGCTAACTAGGATATATGGAAAAAAAAAGAGGTGTAGGTCCGGCGCAGCCAGGCGCAGCATGATGTCGACATGGCACAATGATGAGTGTGTAGGGACGGGAGCAGCCCCCAAGCAGCGCAGAGGTCAAACAGTGGACCCAAGAACATGTGTAGGCGGCAGCAGCCCCAGCGCAGATGGGTCAGACGGGGACAAGCATTTGGAGGGGGCAAAAAAAAGGGTGGCCACAGGTAGGCAATGAACAGTGTGGGGGTCACGGCAGCAGCCACAGCAGCACATGGGTTAGACTGGCACAAGGAATTCTGGAGGTGGCAAAAAAAAGGAATGCACAGGTGGCACAATGACACAGTGTCTAGGTCCGGCGGGAGCCCCAGCAGCAGCATGGGTCGAAAGTGGCCAATTACATTCTGGAGGCGGAAAAAACGAAGTGGGCCACAGAGGGACAATGCAGAGAGGGGAAAGGTGACGGCGGCGGGAGCAACGCATGAGGTCAGGAGTGGCCAATGACACAGTGTGGAGGTCATCCCGCGCCACGGCGATAAGGTCAGACAGTGACCAAGGGACAGAGTGTGGAGGTGGGTGGAAATACCAGCCTGGTAAAAGGGTTTGGTGGCAGAGGAAAAAAACTGTCAGCGATGTGTGGATAAGGGGGGGTGGCGGATCAGAATATGGCTGAGGAAGGTATTTTAAACCCCAGACTCATTTTCACGTTTGGGTGAGGCGTCATGGTGTGTGTCTGGCCTAAGGCATTGGTGTGGGGAAAAACCTGGCCGATCCAGCCTGATTCATTTTGACGGTCGTCGTTCCAATTTCCCGTGGACAAGCGGGTTCTCCTTGGGGAAAACGATGGCTCCCCGCATGAAAACCGCTCTGATGCCACATCGGGCCGGGCCGGAGGTTCTCCACTGCAAACTCGGAAATTTTTGCGGACACATCCGTTTGGTGCCCGTAGCCCAGAGGATTTCTAATGGTGTGGCAGAGTGCTTTCCAAGTGGTCCACCTTTTGGTCAGGGTCTGCTCCGGGGCCCTGCTGCTGTGCTGGCGACTGCCCCCCTCACTAGGGGGTAAAGGAAGCGCTCATCAGTGACCCCAGACTTGGTTGTGTGAGGGTTGGTTTGCCCCCCCCCCCCCCATTCCCCGGCCCCGCGGCAGTAGTACATGAGCGCTAAAGAACCCCTCGGTAGACCTGTCAAGGGGGACGATGCCGCAATGCAGCGGCCAAATGTTCGGAGGATTTCCCTATAGTATTTTAGTTTGTCCTCCCTCTCAATAGTGGGAAAAAGGTGCCTTTTTGGCCGGTAGGAGGGTCCAATAGGGGGGGAGCCAGAAGTATCCCTTGCCCGGGTGAGACTATTGGGTGTCACAGCCAGGCAAATCAGTGCTGCGGGCCTTGCACAAGTGACTCCCAGGGGTCCCCGCCCCATCTCCCCTGTTCTGCCACGGTGCTTGGGGGGCATCTGCCTCGTCTTCCTCATCTCCCCTCTAACCCCCCTTTAAATGTCTGTCCTCCTCTCTTGTCACCTGGGTAGAAAACCCCCTATTTCACCGACAAAGTTCTGTCCAAATTCTCCTCCCTCTCCATTTTTTCCCCCGGACTCTTTTGGCACGAGATGTTGTACCCTCTCAGTCCCCCCCCCAGACAGTTTTTCAGCTTTTGTTCCCCGGACATGAAGCTGGAATAAGTTATTATCCGTAGTTTGGGGACTGACAAAAAACATCGCCTCCCCGAATGGCCCCAACAAACGGCAGGTTTCAACAGAGTGCCATGGCTGACTTAAAGTTTCCAGGGGAGTACTCCTGTCCGCCTGGATCAACAAAAATCGTTAATGGCCCTTTTCTGTTCATCAGTGGGCCAAATGTGCAGGCTGGAATTCCCAAGGGTGGAAACATCGCATATCAGAGTGTGTTGGGGAGAGGCCTTTTTGCCACTGCAAAATCGAGGAGGGTGTTCCTGGCTTTGTAGGAATGGATGAAGTGCACGCACAGTTTCCTGGCCATTTTCAGAATCTTCTGAAGATCGGTGGAGACTTCAGGAACCTTTTCACAACCAGATTGAACACATGCGCCATGCAGGGCACATGGACCATCCCTCCTCGGTGCAGCGTGGACACCATGTTCCTCCCATTGTCCGTCACCATGGTTCCGATTTGCAGTTGGCGCGGAGAAAGCCACACATCGATTTCTTGCTGCATGACGTGGAGCAGTTCCTCCCCTGTGTGACTTCGTTCGCTGAGGCAAGCAAAGTGTAGAACTGCGTTACACCGCTGTGCCCTACACATGTGGTATGATGGAGCAGTACTTGTGGAGGCGGAGATGGTGGTGGGGGAGGCGGACATTGGCGTAGGAGCCGCAGTTTGACAACGTGGAGGAGAAAGCGGCGTCTCCTTTCCAAGTTGTTGGTGTGCCTGGGCCGGAAGCACATTCACCCAGTGGGCCGTAAAGGACATGTACTGGCCCTGACCGTAGTTACAGCTCCAGACGTCCGCGGTGCCGTGCACCTTGGAAAAAACCGATAAGCTCAAGGACTGGCCCACCTTCTGTTCTACATATTTATGAAGTGCTGGTACTGCCTTTTTGGAAAAGAAATTACGGCTTGGAACTCTCCATCTCGGCTCGGCACAAGCCATTAGTTCTCTGAATGGTGCAGAGTCCACCATTTGGAAAGGGAGGGACTGCAGCACCAACAACTTGGACAGGAGTATGGTCAGCTTCTGAACCTTGGATGGTTGGACGCATACTGTTGTCTCTTTGCAATCGCCTCGCTGAACGACTGCTGGCGCCATGAGTAGCGAGGAGCAGGAGCATCTGGACCGGGAATGATGTCAAAGAGAAACAGCTCCTTCTGCAGAGGTGGTGGAGCCTTGACTGGCTGCAATGGCATGCGTGCCACTGGTGCTGCTGCTGTTGCTGCGGCGGCAGGATGGACCACCACATCTGAGCCACGTTTCTCCCAGGCCACCGGATGGTGACGCTGCATGTGTTGACGCAGGGCCGTGGTGCCAACGTTAGCTCCCTGGCCACGCTTCCCTTTCTGTCTACAGATTCTACATATACCATATTCGGCTCCTCCGGTGTCTTAGCAAAGAAACTGCCACACCGCCGAGTATCGGATTTTACCGCCAATGCTCCACACTGAGTGACTACTACCGCCGCTGCCTCGCTGAGCCCCTGTGCCGCTACTTTCTTGGACCTGCGAAGCTGGTTTTTTACCCCGTGGCCGCTCGGCTCCTGACCTCACACTGCTGCTATCCTGCTGACTCACGGCCACACAACCCACTTGCTGGCTGCGCCGCTGCCTGACGCGCAAGCTGACGCCCTCTTCTCCTGGCGATGATGAAGCCCTTGCCGCACCCGGCTCCCAAGTGCGGTCGGCTACATCATTATCTATTTGTGCTTCATCGTCACTGCTGTCTCATCACCGGTCTGGTATGCAGAGGCTGACCCTCACAACATGACCTCCCATGCCAACTCTCCACATCTATACTTTGCGCCTACTGCAAGAAGCTGGGGATATTGGCCCCATTTCTTTGCTGCCAAGTAGCTGCTGACTACCCTCCTCAAATTGTTCATCCTCGATATATAGTGGCGCTGAGCCCAGACCACATAGTAGATCTCTGGCTGAGGGAACCGGATGGGACAGAAGCGGGTTGAGGACAGGTGAGGGCCACTGACCCACTCCCGGGCCATGCCAACTAAGGGTTGTGTCTGATGTTCCCACCGACTCTTGACTGGGGTTGTCAGATGTCATCTGGGAGGAAGTGAATGACTGAGGTTGCTGAACAACACACGGCCGCTAGATGACAGCGACAGTTGTGGCCTCACCGAGTGACCCCTGCTGTGACGTCCCCTTGCTGTGCTGCGACCTGGGCCTCGAATGTTTGTGCCTCTGCCACTCGCATGTGAAGAGCCTGCCACCTCTCTGTCTGACATACTGTTTGTTCTAAAATGTACAGACACTGTTTGATGAAGATATCTGTATATGATAAATACACACCCTGTATTTGACTCAGTAACAAGTAACATGAACCCAGTAACAAGCTTGGTAACCCTTGGATATAAATTGCGCTCCACAAATGGACAGAAAAAAATTGACTTGTATGTGGGTTTAAAAATCTGTTTTTTTTTTCTGAATAAAAAAGCACAAAAGGTTTAAATTTAAACCCTTCGGATATGAATTATCTTCGAATTTCTTCTGGGGCGGTGAAAAAAAAGTTTCTTTTTTGAGTACAACTGCAGAAAAATGTTTAAAAAAACCCCCGGGGATGTAAATTGCGAAAAGAAATTTGGGAGCCACAAACTATAGCTTTGTGGTGTTACAATTGCGTGTTTTTTTGTACAAAACAAGAGAAAAAATGTAAATTTAAACCCTTTGTTGTGAATTATGGAAGGAAAAAATTTTAAATTTTGGCGGGAAAAAAGGTTTTTTTTGTCCCCAAGCAGAAAAAAAAACGCTTAAATTTAACCCCCGGATGTAAATTGCGCAAAAGAAAAGAGCCCTAAAAGTCACGGGGTCGCCCGGCGCCGCTGACCCGCAGCCCCTCCCTCCCCGCGGGGGGGGTCGGTGCGGGCACGGGCGCCCCCGAACCCCCCCCTGTGCCGCGGGCCCCCGTCTGTTCCTTACCTGGCCCGCTCAGTGAAGCCCCTCCCGTCCGTGGGGTCGGGCTCGTGCCCCTTCCTTAGCGCGCGCGCCGGGACATTGTTTGATTTAAAAGGGCAGTGTCCCTTTTAAATTGGGGATTTCCGGACGATGGTTCTTTTAAGGGTTACGCCCCAGCACTGCTGCAGTTTGTTGGTGTGCTTTTTGTGAGCTTAGAGTGTCTTATTGTCCGTATTTTTACCGTGTTTCCCCGTCCGTTCCGCTACGTTTCCTGACCTTGCCCGTTTCCCGGGCCCTGACCCTCTGCCAGTATTGATAGAACCCTGTGCCCGCCCTGACCTCCCGCCTGTCCGACTAGCCTTGGATTCGATTCTGTACCTCCGACCCCCC
>JAODAL010038775.1:0-38796 GCA_025379985.1 Phyllomedusa bahiana
CCAGTACGGGGGCGCTGTGTTCTCCTTCTGTTTTTATGGGCGTTCCCAGTACAGGGGAGCGCTGTGTTCTCCATTCGTTCTATGGAGTTCCCCGTCAGGGGGGTCTGCACAGGTGTGACTGGTTTTCTCTCCCGAGCCAACACTTTTTTTGGGGGGGGGGGGGGGGCGTTTCCCGGATGTGCATCTCCGCCCGGGGACCCGCACTTAACGATCGGGGGGAAACGGCACCCTTTTTAAATCAAAAGCGGTTGAAATGAGGTTCTCTCTACTGGAGCGCCCCTTTAAGCAGTGGCCCCTGCTCTCTTACGGCAGCCGGAGCCGCCACCTTCCCTGCTTCCCTTCAGTCAGAGCGGATTATTTTCTTGCCCTGGGTTTAGATTGTCAGCTCTTGGGCCTTGTTCTCTGGTTCATGTTTTTGCTATAGTTAATACACTGATGTCATAGGATCTCCCCGGCTTTCTTGCCGGATCCAGATCAGACCCCACTGACTGACGGACAGGAGCTTCCTCCGGGGTTGGTGGAGTTGCTTGTCCAGCGAGTCCCTCGCGTTGTGTCCTTGCCGTCTCCGGTGCTGTTTTTAGCCGGGCCGCGCGGGTGCCCTTCAGTGGGGGGGTGGGTCATGTAAGGGATCCTCCTGGTATATTTAGCCTGACCCGCGTCCGTCTGCAGACGGCTCAGGGGGGCGCTCTGCTGTGACGTGAAGGGAGAAGCCTCTGCGGCCGGTGCTAATCGCCGAGCCTCCATCAGGTGTAATTACAGGGTGCAGCAGGCTCCTAAAAACCTCAAGCCTGCAAGGATCAATGAGCGTCATGGTAATGGCATCAACAACACGTAACATGACATATGTACAGTCCCTATTTGTAAGGGTTGGGACCCCATGTTCCATACAAGGATTGGGGAGCTCCGGCGGGGGGACCCCCCGCTGACCCATAATAAGGATTGGGGGGGTTCCTGGCGGTGGGACCCTCGCTGTCTCCCCCATAGTGGGGGTTGGGGGGGTCCTGGCGGTGGGGCCCTCGTGATTTTTTAATAAGAATGGGGGAGCTCCTGGGGTGGGACCCTCGCCGATCTCCTCCTTGTAGGGATTGGGGGGGGCTCCTGGCGGTGGGCCCTCGTGATCTCCTCCCTAGCAGGGATTGGGGGGGCTCCCGGTGGTGGGGCCTCGCTGACTCCATAATAAGGATTGGGGGAGCCCCGGGGGGGGGACCCCCCGTATCTCCTAGAGGGATTGGGGGGCTCCCGGGGTGGGACCCCCCTGATTTTCCATAGTAGGGGATTGGGGAGCTCCCGGCGGTGGGACCCTCGCTGTCTCCATAGTAGGGTTTGGGGGGGTCCCGGCGGTGGGGCCCCCCTGTCTCCTATAGGGTTGGGGGGGCTCCTGGGGGGGCCCTCACTGATCACCCTAAGCAAGGATTGGGGGGCCCTGGCGGTGGGACCCTCGCTGATCTCCATAATAAGGATTGGGGGAGCTCCTGGCGGTGGGACCCTCGCTGATCTCCTCCATAGCAGGGATTGGGGGAGCTCCTGGTGGTGGGACCCTCGCTGATCTCCATAACAAGGATTGGGGGAGCTCCTGGCGGTGGGACCCTCGCTGATCTCCATAATCATGAGTGGGGGAGCTCCTGGTGGTGGGACCCTCGCTGATCTCCTCATAAGCAGGATTGGGGAGCTCCTGGTGGTGGGACCCCTGCTGATCTCCATAACAATGGATTGGGGAGGCTCCTGGCGGTGGGACCCTCGCTGATCTCCATAATAAGGATTGGGGGAGCTCCTGGCGGTGGGACCCTCGCTGATCTCCTCCATAGTAGGGATTGGGGGAGCTCCTGGCGGTGGGACCCTCGCTGATCTCCTCCATAGTAGGGATTGGGGGAGCTCCTGGCGGTGGGACCCTTGCTGATCTCCTCCATAGTAGGGATTGGGGGAGCTCCTGGCGGTGGGGAATCCTGCTGATCAGGAAGTGCTGTCCTGTCCTAGTCTTGTCCCATCACTTTTGCTGGTGAGAATAGCCATTTAAAGGGGCTGTCCAGTTTGTATGGCCACCAAACCTTCCTATGCTGGGGCAGTCTTTGCGGAAAGCAGCATTGACCATGGTACAACCTGACCCCGGGACGTGGTAACAACCAGAGCACCCCCAACCGTTCTGCTAATACAAATACTAATCATTGAGTGAGTGCCCCCGGGGTCTGTCACCCAGCTTTCCTATTGTCCTGAATGGCAGGGACGGGCTGTGGCTTTTCGGTTTGTTTGTTTTGCTTCATTGGTTTTCAACCTTGGATACAGATCTGTTTGTCTCCTGCCCTGGCACAAACGAAAGCGGCTCGTGGTAAACAGGTTCACGTGGCACCCGGTGTGTAACCGAGCCTATGGGATTAGGGGCAGCACAATGCAGACTAAGTACCTGGGTGCAATTGGTTAATCAGCTTTCATGGATCCTATAAATAGTGGCCAGAGCTGTGTATGAACGACACATAGAGCGCTGCTATGTATTATCCTCCAGAGCTGCACTCACTATTCTGCTGGTGCAGTCACTGTACATACATTACTTATCCTGTACTGATCCTGAGTTACATCCTGTATTATACTCCAGGCTGACTCACTATTCTGCTGGTGCAGTCACTATACATACATTAGTTATCGTGTCCTGATCGTGAGTTACATCCTGTATTATCCTCCAGAGCTGCACTCCTATTCTGCTGGTGCAGTCACTTGTACATACTTTTACTTATCTGTACTGACCCTGAGTTACATCCTGTATTATCCTCCAGAGCTGGCACTCACTATTCTGCTGGTGCAGTCACTTTTACATACATTTTTTGATTCCTGAGTTAACACCCTGTATTATCCTCCAGGCTGCCTCACATTCTTCGGGTTTGCAGTCACGTACATACATTACTGATCCTGAGTTACATCCTGTATTATCTCAGAGCTGCGCTCACTATTCTGCTGGTGCAGTCACTGTACATACATTACTTATCCTGCACTGATCCTGAATTACACCCTGTATTATCCTCAGAGCTGCGTCACTATTCTGTGGTGCGTCACTGTACATACATTATTATCCTGTACTGTCCTGAGTTACATCCTGTATTATACTCCAGAGCTGCACTCACTATTCTGCTGGTGCAGTCACTGTACATACATTACTTTTTCCTGTACTGATCCGAGTTACATCCTGCATTATAGCCAGAGCTGCACTCACTATTCTGCTGGTGCAGTTCACTGTACATACATTACTTATCCTGTACGGATCCTGAGTTACATCCTGTATTATCCTCCAGAGCTGCACTCACTATTCTGCTGGTGCAGTCACTGTACATACATTACTTATCCTGTACTGATCCTGAGTAACATACTGTATTATCCTTCAGAGTGCGGCTTAAAACCTTTTCTGCGGTTGCAGGCACTGTGACAACTTACTTATCCTGACTATCCTATTTACATCCTGTATTATCCTCCAAGTGCATCCCTATTTCTGGTGCAGGCACTGTACATACTTATCCTGTACTGAACCAGATAGTTTTAGCTTTGCTGGTGACTGTGTGGACAGTCATGGTGGGAGGTTGTGCGGCCCCAGGGCTCTGTCACCAAGATCAGTGGTGGCTCGTGAGTCTGTCAGGTCGTCGGCTCTTCCTTATGTAATTGTGGAGCTCCCCTTTAATGGGGTTGTGGTGGCGGCGCCGTCCATACAGGAGGTGTGTCCTCCTCGGTGACGTGCGCTCTATAAAGCCTTTGCTCAGAGTCCCTGACCGGGCCGTCCCCTATTAAACTTTTATGTGCAGTCCCGCCGCCTCCTTTGTGCTGCCGTGTAACGCCGGCCGCCATGTTTTATAGGTGCCGTCCTATTCATAAGCCCTGTGTCCTTGGTGGGTGTACGTGCCGTGCATGGCTGCTGTGCTGTATTCGTGTCGGTGCTCGCAGGGTGGCCGCGCGGTGAAGCTCCTGTCTGGGATTTTCCAGCCGGCTGCACAGGACAATAGCCGGGCTCCTCCGCGGCCGCAGGGTTAAAGGGTTTTATCATTTCATTAAATGGTCTTCAGAATAAGGGGACAGTGAAAACAAGCAACTTTGCAAATGGATGTCATTAGCAAAGCTGTCTTGTATTCCAGTATTCCTTATTTGTTTTTGTTTTACACTGATATCCAGTGTGGTCTAATCTCCCTCCTTTCAAATTTTACTAGCTGAGAGCTCATTCACATTTCTGTACGGCCCCTGGGGGCGATTCACAGAGCGAGCATTTCTGGTCTCTCACTCAGGGACCGGCACATTTTCACTTTACACAGCCAGAAGAAACAGAATTACACTGAAGGGCTTACACAATCAGGAAACAGTACAATTTGTGTCGATCCCTGCCTTACTCACAGTTAGGGGCCGTAGCATTTTCTCTCTCCACACCTAGCAGAAACAGACTGCAGCAGATTCTACAATGAGAAAACATAACAGTTTTGTCCCGGTGCCTAACTCTCCTGCATAGAAGGGAGATCTGTGCCGTTCATAGAAAGCTGTAACAAATCTCCAGCTGCGATAGTAGAAGAGATCAGTGCTGAGATTGAATGCAGCCTGTGGTATGTAGGTAAGACTGATAGGGAGACACAGTGACATGTGGACTCAGAGAGGGGGGGGGGGTGGAGTCTCAGGAGCCAGCAGTGAATGGGGGATGATGTCACCCAGCTGGGAGGGGAAGAAACGCCCCCTGCATTTTAGGAGTTGACAAGCTGAGAGCAGTGTGAATCAGCCGAACTAAGGAAGCGATACATCCCCCTTTAAGGCCACGATCATGCTGTCTTCTCTCTTTCCAGAAACCCTTTAGGGTTAATGTGAGTCGATCACTGAATCAGGTGCAGCTGAGGAGTGTTGATCACAAAGCAATACCGCCCCCCCCCCCCCCCCCCCGGGCTATGGCGGCAGCTGCGGAGCGGGGTCTCCTACCTGCCTCAATGCCTGGTGGATGGGGCACCATGAGCTCCTCTTCCGGGTGGTGAGGGGTCTGGAGCTGTGTTTGTGGGGGTAGTTTGCCCGGATTCAGCGCCCTGGTGTTTTCGTCTTGCAGTTTGTGGCATTTTTTCTCCACTTAGTCCACCACTGTATTTTATTTTTTATCACTAAAATACGTGTATGTATGGTGCCTCCACCCCACCTGCGCTGCTTTGGACAAGGGCGCCATGAATTGGTTATAAGCCAGCAATTCATGTAACCCTGTAACTGGCGCCTGTATAGGTCTTACCATTTGCCATTGTAATGTCAGCAGTCGCCTCCCACATGGATAGTAGGCGTGTGAGTGGTTGTATATCCATATTTTGCACTTGAGCAATCTCCTCTGTATGGTGCTGCGTTTTTTTTCTGCACCCTGGTGTGAACTGGTTCTTATTCGATGTGCAGGTGTGTGCTAAGCTAGAGGTCTGCCAACTGCGGCTCTCCAGCTGTTGGGGAAACTACAAATCTCTTCATGCAGTTATATCATCTATATAGGTGGGCATGATGGGAGTTGTAGTTACCCAACAGCTAGAGTCACAGTTTGCAGACCGCTGCACTAGGCAATCACTCCCCTCATGGGTAGTAGGCGTGTGAGTGGTTGTATATCCTTATTTTGCACCTGAGCAATCTGCTGTGCATGCAGTTACGTATTAAGCAATACCCCCTCACCCCCCACAACTGGGTAGTAGGTGTGTGTGTGGTTGTATATCAGTAGTTTGCACTTCAGCAATCTCCCTTGTATGGTATTTATGGCTTTTGTGCAGTTATGTACTAAGCCAGTAGTGTCCATCTGTTGGGGAAACTACAAGTCCCTTCATGCATTTATATCATCTAGATCAGTGGACATGATGAGAGTTGTAGTTGCCCTACAGCAGGAGAGCTGCAGTTTGCAGACCCCTGTAAGAGGCAATCACTCCCCTCATAGGTAGTAGCACGTGTGAGTTGTTGTATGTCGGTATTGTGTACTTCAGCAGCCTCCCTTGTATGGTATTATGGCTTTTCTGCGTTGTGGTGTGAACTGGTTCTTATCCAGTGTGCAGTTTATGTATGAAGTAATCCCTCCCCTCATGAATAGCAGGAGTGTGAGTGGTTGTTCATCAGTATCTGTCCCTGTGCAGCTTCTCCCGTGTAGCTCTGGGGCTTTCCTTGCCTCCGTTGAGCTGTGACTACGGCTGGGTCTGTGTTTTTAAGTAAATAATGTCCAATTTTTCTGTTTAATTTTTTTTTTTTTTTTGCCTTCTGTGATTTTTCCGCTTAACTATTGTGATTGAGACACATAGACCAGAAAAAAACAAAAAGAGAACTCCCACACACTGGCCTACATTTACCATGCAAATGTTGTGAAACGCGTCAGTAAGTGTCACATTACTGGCGCAGCTTGTCACAGACTCTGGGCTTACGCTCACTTTTGAATAGTAATAGTGGGTTACAGAAACTACAGAAAACCTTAAAAAGAAAAAACAAAACCTGCTGTTCTTAGGGTATGTTCACACGGGTTAAAATGCTGTGTATTTCTGCGCACAGTTTCGCAGCGTATTGCGCTTTGTACGTGGCGAAATGAGCGCCACAATTAGGGTCATCCATAACTCTCAGAGAGCTATGGATTACGCGTGGCCCCCCCCCCCCCCCCCCCCCCCCCCGTGTGTAAAATTTACGATCATATTGTACGCACGGGGAGATAAATGACTTGTCAATTGTTAGCAGCAAATACGCGCCGCAAGTAATGCATGTCTATGGGGCCGGCACCAGGACGCGCCACAATAAGCCGTGTGAACATCAGGGCTGTGGAGACGGTGCCTATTTTGCGTGAGTCGGAGTCGTCATAAAATGGACCGACTCCCAAAATATATAATAAATTGGTCCAGTTAGTTCGATGCAAAAGAGCAAGAGGAATTGGGTCCGGCCAGTGCTCTGCTCCATATCTTCAGCCTCATCACATGAGGAGTGTAATTGATGACATGGAGCAGGCAAAGCGATGCCCCAGGGGAAAGATTCTGCTCCCAGGGCAAACAGATTTCAGCAAAATGTTTCACCTGCTTTCAAAGAAGTAAAAGATCAACCATTCATCAAACTGACTGTGGCTGAGGCAATTCCTTTATACCCATTGTTAGAGATGTTGCCCTGTGGTCACCGCTTTGCCCCCAACCCAAGTTAGTGTAGAGAGGCCGTTCTCTAGCCTGGAAATAATGAGATCAGATGTGAGGTCATGTATGTAGGATCTGATGGAGGCAATACTATTTCTCAGAGCAAATTCAGAGACTCCACAAATGTTCCTGCAGTGTTCTGCATATTTACAATTTTTTTGTGTTCTAAAGTCGTATCCAATAAATATATTTTACACTGACAAGCAAAAGGGTAACAATGTTTTGAACTTGACTTTCAGGCTCCATATCTCACCATCCACTACAGCTTTGTGCATGAGGCTACTGTAGTTTTATATAGTCATCTTACGGATCTTATACATAAATGTGACTTGCAAGTATTTAGCATCTGCTTAGTTCTGCAGATTCTTTCCTGTAACTGCATTGTTACTGTTTTGCTTCTAAAAATCAAAATGTTAATTTGTATTTTGTTACTATTTTGGAAATCCCCCTTTGGTTTTCAGCTCTGCCTGACTCCTTCTGGGCTCTGGATCAGATTCAAGCAGGTCTTTACCAAAATCTGATCCCAGGTCTCTTCTACACATTCCCAATGTTGGTGCAGACTGGACTTGGATACAAATATAGCTTTTTCTTCAACAATACCCACAAGTGTTCAAAAGATCAAAACATTGTTACCCTTTTGCTTGTCAGTGTCTGTTCTACCTAAATAGCTTGATTATTGTATCATAAGGTGATAAACAGCCGGATGTGACCATTTTACGACAGTAAAGTTATCACTTAAACATGCGCCATGTATGAGGGAGTCGGAGTTTTGGGAAATTGAGGAGTCGGGGCTTTGGCTTGCCAACTCCACAGCCCTGGTGAACATAGCCTTAGACCGTGGTGTGGGTTTTGTTTTTTTCCTCCTTTTGGCAAATGTAACTGTGACGATGGTCTACAAGGGTTTCCCTGCATTGGATGAAGCCGTATCCTCTCCTTGACACTTGTGATCAGTAGAAAGGATGCTCCAGCTTCCAACATCGGCCGATTTCTCTTCAAAATAATTGCAGCTTTATTGACGACATTTTTAAAAGCAACTATTTCTGGACAAGTCTTTACGTGATCTACCGACTCCTGTTGTTCAGACACTGACGCGTTTCAGACTATTAGTCCTTAGTTGTAGCATGATCTTTACACTGACAATAATTTTTTTTTTATTTTTTTCCAATGGGGGCAAAAAAAAAAAAAGACGCTTGCCCGCTGTTCCTCCGCTGCTGTTACTCTGGTGATCTGCTTTAGGGCATGTTCACACGGCGGGTTTGGACGAGGTTTTTGGCGCGGTTTCCGAGGCCAAAGCCTCGTCCAAACCTCGCCTCGACCGCCCCCAGTTCATTACGCTGGTTCCTATGAAAAGCCGCGTTCACACGGCGCGGGTTTGGCCGTGCGTGTTTGTGGAAGTCTCCTGTCAATTCTTGCAGCGAGACTTCGGCACGGGTTGCGGCGTGGTTTTCGGCGTGGGTTTTGTCCTGCCTGTTAATTTTTATGGGTGAAAACCTCGCCGCGACCGCGCCCAAAAGCACGGCCAAATCCGCCATGTGAGCATGCCCTTGCTGCACTTCTGGGTTCTCGTCCCATCACACAGGAGAGGCTCCATTGTAAGTCGCTGGAGCGTGAGCCTCTATTGTAGTTTCAGAGCATTTAATGCTCAAATCTTGCAGTTTTGCAGCCTGTTCTGCCAGAGAAGAGTCCCAGCGTATTCATGAGCAGGTGTTAGCCCCCGCCCAGCCATAGCTAGCTCCACCCACCTGTCATATCTTCACAGGTTTAAACCTATTAACAGTAAAAGTTTGAATAAGCTGAGTGGGTGGGGCTAGTAAAAGTGGGTGGGGCTAACACCTGCTCATGAATACGCTGGGCTCTTTTCTGGCTGCGGGACGAGGAGCAATCTGGATTTTTATATATTCGATATATATGGATTTTTAAAAATCCAGATTGCTCTTTGTCCCGAAATATATAAATGTGTGTGTGATTATAAATCTCTCTCCCTGACTTCTCGTCTGTCGGCTCGGAGAGCACAGCAGTGACGGGATTGCTTGCTGGTTCCTCTTTCTGGTCTGAGAAGTGTAGATATTGTCCGAATTAAGCTGATAAGTGTGAAGAAATCCTATTCCCAGTACAGAAAGAGAGGACCCTGATTTCCTTCCGTGTATTGCTTCTAGTCTAGTCTTCTCTATCCCTGTGTAGAGAACAAGAGAGAAAAAAAATGTTTAATAAAACTTGTGCATAGATTACATACACAAAAAAACCTCTAACATATTAGGTGTCCACATGACCGTAGTAACCTGTAGAATTCATCTCATAGGTGATTTAGGGTGAGATGTTAATGGTGTAAAAAATAAAACAAATGCAGAAATATGAAATAAAAAAAAAAAGAAAAAAAAAACTGCATGAATTCATATATAAAATTAAACTATGTCCCCTCAAAGTACAGCTTCTCATAAAACGAGTCCTCGTACAACTGCGTCCGTGAAAGGCAAAAACTACAAAATGTGGCTGGGGCTTAAGGGGTTACAGAGCAGTCGGTGGCGCAGGTAGGGTCGTCTCGCTGGGTATGAGCACTTCTTCGGCTGTAGCTGCTTCATGTGTATCCGGTGCCGCTTGATGTAGAGGTGTGCTCGGCACCTCCCGCCCGTCTCGCCCCGTGGAGCCGGTGTAGGGTGTCCCCGCTCTCCGGCTGCGGGAGGTGTTGCTATAGATCTGGTTTTATGAATAGCTCATTGTACGGCCACACACACACGCCACTTATCTCCCATCTGCGGGACTGAGCGCTGCATCCCGTGCTTCTCGGGAACAAGCCAGCGCAGAGTGAAAGGAGTTTCTGTAGGAATTATCCACTTGCAGAAAAACCTGATCGGCCGCTTCAGTGATCGTGTCCCCCTGCCTGTGACTACCCTGCTGTGAGAGGGATTAAAGGGGGCTTCCAAGATGTTTAAAAACCTCCCACTGCGTTAAAATGGAATATGATCCCAGACTCTCCCATCACCACTGTTCTAGTGTTACCTCTCCAGGCCCCTCACTGGTGACGTCACGTGATTCTGCAGCCAATCACTGACCTCACTGATGACATCACGTTCATGGATCACAGAATGCTGCAGCCAATCACTGACCTCACTGATGACATCACGTTCATTGATCACAGAATGCTGCAGCCAACCACTGACCTCACTGATGACATCACGTTCATAGACCACGTGGTGCTGCAGCCAATCACTGACCTCACTGATGACATCACGTTCATAGACCATGTGATGCTGCAGCCAATCACTGACCTCACTGATGACATCACGTTCATGGAACACAGAATGCTGCAGCCAACCACTGACCTCACTGATGACATCACGTTCATCGACCATGTGATGCTGCAGCCAATCACTGACCTCACTGATGACGACATGTTCATGGATCACAGAATGCTGCAGCCAACCACTGACCTCACTGATGACATCACGTTCATGGATCACGTGATACTGCAGCCAATCACTGACCTCACTGATGACATCACCTTCATAGACCATGTGATGCTGCAGCCAATCACTGACCTCACTGATGACATCACGTTCATGGATCACGTGATACTGCAGCCAATCACTGACCTCACTGATGACATCACGTTCATAGACCATGTGATGCTGCAGCCAATCACTGACCTCACTGATGACGACAAGTTCATGGATCACAGAATGCTGCAGCCAACCACTGACCTCACTGATGACATCACGTTCATGGGTCACATGATGCTGCAGCCAATCACTGACCTCACTGATGACATCACGTTCATGGATCACATGATGCTGCAGCCAATCACTGACCTCACTGATGACATCACGTTCATGGGTCACATGATGCTGCAGCCAATCACTGACCTCACTGATGACATCACGTTCATGGATCACACGATGCTGTAGCCAATCACTGACCTCACTGATGACATCACGTTCCTTGTGTGTATGGCTGTCGCATGGCAACTAGACATGCATGATATCCTAGTGTGCGAACCACAACGCTGCTTTCAATAGGAATCGATGAAAAGGAACCGGGGGCATTGGGAGGCTTTTTTTTTTTAAAGCTGTTTTGTGCGAGGAAAGCCTCCAAAAACAGTCAGTTGTGTTGACCTACCCTAAATGTCTGAGTGTGACTCTGCGGGCGTCTTCCTGCTTCCATTCCCCATTGATCATGTGATCGCCAGGGCTGTGTCACTGCAGGAGCTGTGGTTTTAAAGGGAACCTGTCTCACAGGTTATGCCCCTCTTGCTGAGGGCAGCACAAGCCAGTGTCAGACCTGCTGTTTCCCTTATTTTGTAACCTATTGTAGTTTCAGAGCATTTACTGCTCAAATTTGGCAGTTTTCAGCCTGTTCTGCCAGAGAAGAGACCAGCTCCTTCATGATCAGGTGTTGGCTCCACCCACCTGACAGTTATTCACAGGTTTCAACCTATTAAAGAGAACCTGTCACATAGGTTATGCCCCCCTTGCTGAGGGCAGCACAAGCCAGTGTCAGACCTGCTGTTTCTAGCGCTGTGTCCCTTATTCTGTAAGATGCTGGAGTTTTCGTGTATTTAATGCTCAAATCTGCAGTTTTTAGCCAGAAGAGTCCTTCGAAGTCAGCTTTTTTCAAACCCCGCCCACCAACTGATAAACCTATTACTTTGAATAGGTAGAAACATGTGAATAACGGTCAGTGGGCGGGGCTAGCCTTTGGTGGGCGGGGCTAACACCTACTCATGAATAAGATTTGAGCCATAAATACTCTAAAACTGCAGCATCTTACAGAATAAGGGACACAGCGCTGGAAACAGCAGGTCTGACACTGGCTTGTGCTGTCCTCAGCAAGGGGGGCATCACCTGTGTGACAGGTTCCCTTTAACTGTAGTAAGTTAAATCTGCGGTGAGTGGGTGGAGCTAGTCATAAGTGGGTGGGGCTAACACCTACTCTGAATAAGCTGGACTCTCCTCTGGCAGAACAGGCTGAAAACTGCTAGATTTGAGCCATAAATGCTCTAAAACTCCAGCATCTTACAGAATAAGGGACACAGCGCTGGAAACAGCAGGTCTGATACTAGCTTGTGCTGCCCTCAGCAAGGGGGGGCTTAATCTATGGGACAGGTTCCCTTTAAGAGCTTGTGTTTTGGGCTACGTTCACATGAAGTAAGCAGTAGTGTTTGCCCTCTTTTTTTTTTTTTTTTTCTTCTTCAGGCCGCGCTCACTTCTGTGTTGCAGAGATGGGACCGGATCTGTTACATGACGGACACCGGTGACACCCATGGGACCTCACTGGCTACAATGGGGCTCATCAAGTTTCTGTTGGGCCAGGTTCGCACGTGCCTATGCGCTGGTCCTGGGATCCGGCACAGCAATGGTTAATACTTCCTTTCCCAGAATAGGCAGTGATGAGATTTGGCACGTTCCCCTCTGCTTGTGTAAGAGGTGTAATGCAAAGCCCGGGCCCGGCACTGTCTGTACAGACGGCATCAGACCGTGCACTGGGCGCATAGCGTGGAAGAGCCGGCAGCTCTCGTAAAATCCCAGGCAGGAGGCCTTACATGGTCATAAGAGGGAGCCCGAGCCGCTTTCCACACAGAAGGAGACTATTCCATCCACTGCTTGTGTAAAAATAGAAAATCCGCCGTCTGGATGATGAAGGGGCCACACTGCTCCCTAGCAGCTACTCCTCCAATCGCCCCAATCACGTGTGTACCTGTGTTATCTATGGGGGCCGGGGGAACACACATGCATTCGTTATCTATGGGGACAAGGGGGAACTGCGTGTGCATGGTATATCTATGGGGTTAGGGGGGATCCACCATTCACAATAGATGTCACAGCTCCCCCCCTCCCTGCACACTGCCTTCTCCCCAGGTCACAGAGCATGCCCACAACACTCTCCTATAGAAGTCAATGAGTCAACTCCTATTAACAGGATTACACTGACAATTGACCCCAATGTGTATAGATAACGCAGGTCCCACCATTAACAATAGAAGTTGTGACATCTCCTATTCTCCCTCCCTGCACACTGACTTCTTCCCAGGTCACAGAGCATGCCCATAACACTCTCCTATAGAAGGATCCACCAGTCACAATAGGAGATGTCACAGCTCCCCCTCTCCCCCTCTCTGCACACTGACTTCTTCCCAGGTCACAGAGCATGCCCATAACACTCTCCTATAGAAGGATCCACCAGTCACAATAGGAGATGTCACAGCTCCCCCTCTCTGCACACTGACTTCTTCCCAGGTCACAGAGCATGCCAACAACACTCTCCTATAGAAGGATCCACCATTCACAAAAGGAGATGTCAGAGCTTCCCCTCTCCATACCCTGCACAGTGACTTCTTCCCAGGTCACAGAGCATGCCCACAACACTCTCCTGTAGAAGGATACGCTATTTATAGTATCTATGGTGAGGGGTGTGTGTGTTACCTATGGGGGTGTCGGGTGCACATAATCGGCCTGTTCAGCCGTTGCACAATCTTCACTGCAAAGACCAGAAGTAAGGACGTTCTCGTCCCCTGGAGGGAGAGCGGCGCCGGAGTGGTGGCTGCTGTAGTAACAGTCGTCATCCTGTACTGGGCTGGGCGGCCATTGTTACAGGATTCGTTGCTTTGTATGGCCGCAGCCGGCCCAGACATGACCCAACGATCCCGCGGAGAGTGCAGGGATTCGGGACTTTGTGCTGATGGCCCCACGGGTGCAGGGCTGGTTACTGCTGATGCTGTGACAACGGTGCCAGCAGGGATCTGCGCTCATATACTGGGTCTGACCTGCGCTCGGTCCTGCAGCAGCTTTTCTGGGAGGCGGGAGGATTCTCTCCAGTAACTGGATGGATCCCTGGAGGGAAAATAGTATGGCAGGAAGTCTGTGTCTGCAGCTCTAATGCCGCCTCCCGCGGTGCTAATAACCAGCGATGCTGGGAGCCTCTGGAGCCGGCCTTGCAGAGGGAGTTGGTGCTGTCTGATATATAGAGTCATGGATCGAATGCCAGAGACTGGTATCGGGGGGACGGACGGAGGCTGCCTGCTTACTGCAGGGTGGGGGGAGGGGGACGGACGGGGCTGCCTGCTTACTGCTGGGTGGGGGGGGGACGGGGGACGGACGGAGTGCTGCCTGCTTACTTGCAGGCGGTCGCGGGGGGGACGGGGGCCGGACGGAGGCTGCCTGCTTACTGCAGGGTGGGGGGGGACGGGGGACGGACGGAGGCTGCCTGCTTACTGCAGGGTGGGGGGGGACGGGGGACGGACGGAGGCTGCCTGCTTCCTGCAGGGTGGGGGGGGCCGGGGACGGACGGAGGCTGCCTGCTTACTGCAGGGTAGGGGGGGGACGGGGGACGGACGGAGGCTGCCTGCTTACTGCAGGGTGGGGGGGGGGGGGGGACGGAGGCGGCCTGGGCCCCGCAGGGTGGGGGGACCAGGGTCATGCGTCTGTGAAATTCAGACACTTTCAGCATTGGTGTCCTAGTAAGGAAAATAAATCCCAAATTTGGAGATAGCGCTACATGGTCCTCACACACTTCAGCCAATAGCGGCCACAGGGGGGCATGAATCCTTATCTCCTATTCTGTGTATGCAGCGTTCTCCACAGTCCAGTCCTGTTCCTGGCTTAAGGGCCGTGTAGGAGCCCCAGTTTGGCCCTCCCGTTCCGGTTTGATGGGACACTATGGCACGTTCCCCTATGGACGGCCCCAGTGCCGCCCTTACCTCTCGGCTTTGCTATGTGGAGAGGACACGGGTTTCTTCAGAGCGGCTTTGTTGTCCTTGGCAGGGAAGGTTTGCCCGGCTCATTGTGGTATCATCACATGGCAGTGCCTACGTGTGTCAGGCTCCTCGTGTGGAGATCAGAGCGGCCGTCGCTCAGTGTTGTGCTGCTAACACTGGTTGGGGCAAAGACGTGAGGTCGGTCTCTAGCTGAGGGCAGAGGTCACGCTTGGGGGTTTAGATCATCGACATCTTTGCCTTGTCCTGTGCTATGTGAACAACTCAGGGCAATATAGGTCTGGAAGCAGCGAGCGGGCAGCGCCTCCCCGGCGGCAGCGGGCGGGCGAGCCGGCGGCGCCGGGGGCGGGGGGCCTCCCCGGCGGCAGCGGCGGGGGGCGGGCAGCGCCTCCCGGCGGCGGCGGCAGCGGGCGAGCGGGCGGGCAGCGCCTCCCCGGCCAGTGCAACCCTGGAAATGAAACGTTCGGCCACTTTGTCGCAGGCCTTAGCGTGGGTTTGTGGTGACGGGCGCAGTTGTAATAAATTTGGCTTTTTGATGATGGCACCAGATGTATAGGCCGGCTGCTGATTGAGGTCCCCGCCTGTTAGGAGCCGGGCTGTGGACTCGCTCAGCCAAACCTCCAGCTCCTCAGTTTCCACATCTCCGACTCCTCAGCCCTGCTTAGGGGCAGGTGTAGATTTGTGCTTTTCTGACTTTTTTGAGGAGGATTTCTGAGACTTCTTAAGAGACAGTGAAAGTCCTGCTGCCCCAGAGGTGATAGAGATTGTACACACACTGATACAGGGGAGCTGTCACAGCAAACTGTTCACCACTGTATATGACAGAGAAGGATTTCTGAGTAAATCCTGGCAGGATTCCTAAAAGAGTCTGCAACGTAGGTGTTACTGCTGGGTCTGCGGCAGATTAGAGTGTGAGCCCTCGAGGCCTCGTGTACAGCGCTGCGAAATATGCACAAACTCCGTTCACTGACAGCAATCAGATCTATGAAAACAAAGGGGGCAAGATAGTAACACGACATCTATTGGGGGGGAAGGATGCTAAGGTGAAGTGTATTGGGGGGGGTGGCAGGATGGTAAGGAAGTCTATTGGGAAGGGGGGTGGCAGGTTGGTAAGGTGAAGTGTATTTGGGGAGGTGCAGGATGGTAAGGTGAAGTGTATTTGGGGAGGTGCAGGATGGTAAGGTGAAGTGTATTTGGGGAGGTGCAGGATGGTAAGGTGAAGTGTATTTGGGGGGGCGGGGATGGTGAGGGGAAGCGTATCGGGGGGGGCGGGATGGTGAGGGGAAGCGTATCGGGGGGGGGCGGGATGGTGAGGGGAAGCGTATCGGGGGGGGCGGGATGGTGCGGGATGGTGAGGGGAAGCGTATCGGGGGGGGGGGGCGGGATGGCGAGGGGACGCGTATCGGGGGGGCGGGAGGGCGAGGGGAAGCGTATTCGGGGGGGGGGGCGGGATGGCGAGGGGAAGCGTATTCGGGGGGGGGGGCGGGATGGCGAGGGGAAGCGTATTAGGGGGGGGGGGCGGGAATGCGAGGGGAAGCGTATCGGGGGGGGCGGGATGGTGAGGGGAAGCGTATCGGGGGGGGGGGGGATAAGAACACATTCTATTGGGAAGTTGTGGAGCTTCGTTACACAATAACCCTGATTGACCCAATTAAGCTGCTGCCGCCTTTGCAGTCTGGGTCTCCGCTCTGGCACCGCAGGCGGCTCCCGAGCTCTCATGGGGGCGCCCTCTTTGCACTGTGCCCCCCTAAATGCTCTGTTTTGTGTTTCTGGAACTTATTATGCTGTGTTTTTCTTGCATCTGGAGGGGGGGATGGATGTGGATCCACAAGGTAAAAATCTGGTTAAAGGGATTTTCCAAGTCATTTCTATCACCTCCCAAGGTGCTAAAATAGAAGATGAGTCCATACTTGCCTAGAGCAGAGAGAGAGAGGGGGGTCGGTAACCAAGGGAAGCAGGATCAGAACAGCAATGTATTTGGTAATGGTCTTTGTCAGTACGGTGAGATTAGCCCTTTTAAAGGTGTTTCAAAGAGCCACAGGCAGCTTCAGATTCATGGTTCCTGTCTCGTTCTGATTAGCATATCGGCTAATTTGCTAAGGTCTGCTAATTAACTGACATGAGAGCAGGAGATGTTTATCTAAAGTCCAGAGAAGCTCCAGATCTGAACTAAACAAGTTATTAGTCACCTTTGTTTGTTAGATCAGATAACACTCAAGCGGATGGCATTTCTGAGTGTCGACCTGTGTGATGGCATCCCTGTATCAGATGGGACAAACGGCAGGGTGAGCCTGTCGGTAACCTAGGGAAAGCTGAGTGCACTCAAAATTGATTTAATCAGCTCTAGCTCCTCATCAAAGCTAAATAAACAAAGCAATGTATTTGGAAAACCTCTTAATTTACTGTTCCCAACATGGTGAAAGCTAATCTTTGTAGTGAGGCAACCCCTTAAGCCGAACGTCTGAAAAGTAGTTAATGACGGCGCATTTTTTTTTTTTTTTTTTAGTTTTTGCCTCCTTGCATTTCAACAGTCATAACTTTTTTATTTTTTTCAATGACGCAGTTGTACGAGGCCTCGTTTTATTCGGGACAAGTTGTACTTTTTGGGGGAATAGTTTAAGTTCACGTATAAATAATTGCAGTATTTTTTATTTTATTTTTTTTACACTTTTCACACCTAATAGATTAATTCTACAGGTTATTACGGTTGTGTGTAGGTTTTTTTTTGTGATTTATGCACAATTTTTTATTAAATCTTTTTTTTTACACTTTATTTTTTTTTTTTTTTTTTTTTTTTTTACACTTAGTAATGTATTAGCATATTCATATATGCTAATACATTCTAATCTGTGTCAGTCTGACACAGGCAGTGATCAGGACAGCACACAGCCTGCCCTGATCACTGGCTTGTTACACAGACAGCTTTGGGGCTACTCTAGGTCCCCAGGGCTGACTGTGCAGCCGTTCCCCGGGCTCTGTTGGGTCACCGGGTGTTCCAATCACCCGACAGAGCAGGGGAATCCTTTGATTGTGCTGCGGTAATGCATCACCGCAATCAAAGGGTTAAAGCACTGGGTTGCAGAGATTTCCGGCGCTACCTGGTGCTCGCAGGATATGCTCTGGGATCAGGGCTGTGTAGTACAGCCCCAATCCTGGCGCAATTGCGGCGCAAACCCCGTCTACAGCGACGTCTAAAGTCGGCGGGCGGTCATTAAGGGGTTAAGGAAAGACGGAGACTTCTCCTTTTTATCCATTTTTTTTGTTTTGGCTTCAAAAACTGCATCCAAAGAGCTGAAGGTGTGAACGCAGCCCTAACGGCCGTGCAGTTTTGTGGGTGTTCACCAGCAAATCCACACGGCTGCTTATTCAGCTAATAGAGAATTGCTGCTCTGTGGCGTCGGAGGGGCTTCTCCGGCTCTGTGGCGTGGGAGGGGCTTCTCCGGCTCTGTGGCGTGGGAGGGGCTTCTCCGGCTCTGTGGCGTGGGAGGGGCTTCTCCGGCTCTGTGGCGTGGGAGGGGCTTCTCCGGCTCTGTGGCGTGGGAGGGGCTTCTCCGGCTCTGTCGCTGGTGATGCGGCCCCTTTAACTGCGCTGTTTCTTCCCCTCCTGGCAGCGTCTGTTGTCTCTCCTATTACGGGCGCTGCGATGCGTGAGCAGCCATCTGTCAGCACCTGTAGCATTTGTATCTGTAACTCCTTCACCGTCGGCGTAATAGGGTTGATGATTAACAATGCTGGGGCGCCTCCGATCATTGCTGACCTGGAAGCTGACAGCTGAAGCTGTCTGTGGCTCTGTGAAACTGCATAGTGAGAAAACTCCTTTAATATTTTTTTAGTAACTTAGATAAACAAGCTCCTGTGCTGCTGATGAGACACAGCTGGAAGTGATGTCCCCATCCGGGGCCCTGTTTGAGCAGACATATGTGGTCGGTAACCTAGTGAAGCTTGTGAGATAAGAACTGCTCTAACTGAAAGGACGTAAGATCAGAAAAGCGATGTATCTGATAATGGTTTACCTTCGTGTGGTGAGGGCCCTTTAATGCGTCGGTGCTCACTGTGTCTGTGATGGGGCAGAATTGCGCAGTCAGGGTCCCCGGTGTGCAGGGATGAGGCAGCAGTTCCAGCCTTGCTGTAGGGACTCGCTGTGACGTCCCCCCCTCATCGCTCCTGGGCGGCTGCCAGGACTCTCCTTTTGGCTATAAATAGTCTGCTGCATCGCGTGGCCCCGGGGCCGGGTCGATGGATTGCATTGCGGCCGGGTGATCTGTTTTTACATCACAGTAGGAAACCTGAAAGAAGCCAATGCAAATCCCTGAGGAGCAAACAAGCTCCAAGCAGGTTTCCCCAGGACCCCGGCCCCTGTGACTGCAGCTCATACACTGTGCTAGCGACTCCCCCAAATCTGCTGTGGGTGCAGGGACCTTGGTGTCCTGGGGAACCCTTAAAGGGGTTGTCTCGCTACATTGATTCATCTCACCTCAGTCCTGTTGTCTTAGTTTCATTTTTAATTCAGGGGCGTGTTTACTGGATTCCACTAGACTGCAGTAGAAGCCAGGTCTGTAGCTATAGCAACCAGCGCTGGCAGCCTATCAGGAGAGATGGAACGGGTCTGTAGCTATAGCAACCAAATGCTGTCAGCTATAGGAGAGATGGAACGGGTCTGTAGCTATAGCAACCAGTGCTGTCAGCCTATCAGGAGAGATTGAACAGGTCTGTAGCTATAGCGACCTGAGGAGCTGATGCAGCCCGTACAAGAGGGGATATCTAGGAATAGGTAGGATATTGTTAATGGACATATATTGTGACGTGACTTGTTTCTGCAAGATCTTTAACATAAAAAGCAGCAGCAATCCTTGTAGTGAGAGAACCCCTTTAAGCATTGACTTTGCCCACAGGTCTTTGACTAGAACACGGTTCCCTTTCTTCTGTAGTTTGCTGGTCTTGGTCCTGTGTAAGGACTCTGTCTGAATGGTGCAAACAATATGGTCCGTGCAGCAGGACTCCTTTAACTTGTGGCACGCTGGGGAGGGGGACATCTGTCCTCAATGTGGGGGGGTCCTGAGAATGTAAGACGCTGCAAGGTGCTCACCCCGTTTATCGTAAACCTCACGTCTGACTCTTCCTTCCTGCAGTGCGAGGATGCCGCCCCGGGAAGATTGTGCAGATGACGGAGGCTGAGGTGCGGGGGCTGTGCATAAAATCCAGGGAAATCTTCCTCAGTCAGCCCATCCTGCTGGAGCTGGAGGCCCCTCTCAAGATCTGCGGTAAGTTTTTATCTTGATTAAAATTCACGTATCCTGCACTGATCCCGAGTTACATCCTGTATTATACTCCAGAGCAGCACTCACTATTCTGCTGGTGCAGTCACTGTACATACATTACTTATCCTGTACTGATCCTGAGTTACATCCTGTATTATACTCCAGAGCTGCACTCACTATTCTGCTGGTGCAGTCACTGTACATACATTACTTATCCTGTGCTGATCCTGAGTAATCCTGTATTATCTCAGAGCAGCATCACTATTCTGCTGGTGCAGTCATGTACATACATTACTTATCCTGTACTGATCCTGAGGTATATCTGTTATTATCCTCCAGAGCAGCACTCACTATTCTGCTGGTGCAGTCACTGTACATACATTACTTATCCTGTACTGATCTGTGGTATATCCTGTATTATCCTCCAGAGCAGCACTCACTATTCTGCTGGTGCAGTCACGGGTACTTTACATTACTTATCCTGTACTGATCCTGGTATATCCTGTATTATACCTCAGAGCTGCACTCACTATTTGCTGGTGCAGTCACTGTACATACATTACTTATCCTGTACTGATCCTGAGTTACATCCTGTATTATACTCCAGAGCTGCGCTCACTATTTGCTGGTGCAGTCACTGTACATACATTACTTATCCTGCACTGATCCCGAGTTACATCCTGTATTATCCTCCAGAGTTGCACTCACTATTCTGCTGGTGCAGTCAGTGTACATACATTACTTATCCTGCACTGATCCCCGAGTTACATCCTTTTTATCCTCCAGAGCTGCGCTCACTATTCTGTGGTGCAGTCAGTGTACATACATTACTTATTCTGTACTGATCCTGAGTTATAACCTGTATTTTGATCCAGAGCTGCACTCACTATTCTGATGGTGCAGTCACTGTACATACATTACTTATCCTGTACTGATCCTGAGTTACATCCTGTATTATACTCCAGAGCTGCTCTCACTATTCTGCTGGTGTAGTCACTGTACATACATTACTTATCCTGAGTTACATCCTGTATTATACTCCAGAGCTGCTCTCACTATTCTGCTGGTGTAGTCACTGTACATACATTACTTATCCTGTACGGGATCCTGATTTTACGTCCTGTATTATCCTCCAGAGCAGCACTCACTATTCTGCTGGTGCAGTCACTGTGTACATACATTACTTATCCTTTAGTTATCCCGAGCTACATCCTGTATTATCCTCCAGAGCTGCGCTCACTATTCTGCTGCTGCAGTCACTGTCTACATACTTATATCCTTGTATGATCCTGAGTTACGTAGTATTATCCTCCAGAGCAGCACTCACTTTTGCTGGTGCAGTCACTTTACATACATTACTTTATCCTGTACTGATCCTGAGTTACGTCCTGTATTATCCTCCAGAGCAGCACTCACTATTCTGCTGGTGCAGTCACTGTGTACATTACTTATCCTGTACTGACCCTGAGTTACATCCTGTATTATACTCCAGAGCTGCACTCACTATTCTATTAACAAATGTCCCTCTCTTTTGGCACTCGTGCAGGGGGAGGGGGGTTCCTATATTTGATGACAGTACATTTCATGGTATAAAGACACTACTTTACAGAATGCAAATCACAAGAGTGATCCCTGGGAAGATACTAAACATTCAAGACCTTCTGGATTTCGGCTCTTGATTGTGACTGGTGCATTGTTTGCCTTCTGGAGGGCGGCCCATTGACGAATTCTCCAGGTGGGGGCACAAGTGACTCTGGATGTTCCTGAATATCCTCACTGGTCGGGCAGAAGGTGGGGCGGCTTGTTATCATTGCAGTCTAGTTCATCGCTGTATTCTTGGAGCTATGTTCTGTATACAGCTTGGCAGGAAGCTTCTGAGCCTGGTGATCGGGCCATTGCTGGGGCTCGGTAACTGCAGGAGCCTAGATGAGTATGGTCAATGGGGTACGTTATCGGTGCACGATGGGAGTAGCCTATGGCAAGAACAGGCCCGTGGGTTGCACGCAGGGCTGTGGAGTCAGTCGGTGCCTATTTTAGAGGTGTCGGAGTCGTCATAAAATGGACAGACTCCCAAAATATGAGTTGGTCCAGTTAGTTTGATGCAAAGAACAAGAAGATTTGGGTCCGGCCAGTGCTCCTGCTCCCATATCTTCAGTCTCCTCACATGAGGAGTGTAATTGATGACATGGAGCAGGCAAAGCGCTGCCCCCAGGGGAAAAGATTCTGCTCCCAGGGCAAACAGATTTCAGCAAAATGTTTCACCTGCTTTCACAGAAGTAGAAGATCAACCATTCATCAAAACTGACTGTGGCTGAGGCGATTCCTTTATACCCTGACATTGTTAGAGATGTTGCCCCCGTGGTCACCGCTTTGCCCCCAACCCAAGTTAGTGTAGAGAGGCCGTTCTCTAGCCTGGAAATCATGAGATCAGATGTGAGGTCATGTATGCAGGATCTGAAGGAGGCGATACTATTTCTCAGAACAAATTCAGAGACCCCACAAATGTTCCCGCAGTGTTCTGCATATTTACAATTTTTTTTTTTGTGTTCTAAAGTCGTATCCAATAAATATATTTTACACTGACAAGCAAAAGGGTAACAATGTTTTGAACTTGTGACTTGCAGGCTCCGTATCTCTCCATTCACTACAGCTTTGTACATGAGGCTACTGTAATTTTATATACAGTCATCTTACCGATCTTATACATAAATGTGTCTTGCAAGTATTTAGCATCTGCTTAGTTCTGCAGATTCTTTCCTGTAACTGCATTGTTACTGTTTAGCTCCTAAAAATTTAAATGTTAATTTCTATTATTTTGTTAGTATTTGAGAAATCCACCTTTGGTTTTCAGCTCTGCTTGAATCCTTCTGGGCTCTGGATCAGATTCAAGCACATCTTGACCAAAATCTGATCCCAGGTCTCTTCTACACATTCCAATGTTGGTGCAGATGGACTTGGATACAAATACAGCTTTGTCTTCACCTCTACCCGCAAGTGTTCAAAAGATCAAAACATTGTTACCCTTTTGCTTGTCAGTGTCTGTTCTACCTAACTAGCTTGATTATTGTATCCTAAGGTGGTAAACAGCCGGATGTGACCATTTTATTACAGTAAAGTTATCACTTAAACATGCGCCATGTATGAGGGAGTCGGGAGGTTTGGGAAATTGAGGAGTCGGGGCTTTGGCTTACAGTCTCCACAGCCCTGGTTGCACGCTTCGGAATAGACGCGGCCACGCTTGTACTCGGCTGTACTTGGAATCCCCATTGAAGTGAATGGAGAGGAGGGGTGGGTGCACTTGCCACTTTTGGCTGCTTGTTTTGGAACGGGTTGCGCACCCAATACGCCCCTAAATAAGCCTCCAGAACGCCTGCAGAACACTCCCCATTGACTGACCTGTAATAACGGCATAGCCGCTCAGCCGACGCTACAGACATGGACAGTAAATGCTCCACTATACCGAAGTATAGAGGCCGGGAAATCCACCTGGGTATCCCGCGTTTGTCCGTCATTGAAAATTCCCCGCGAAATTTCAAAAAAGGCCAGAACACGCTTTCAGGGCGCACGGACGGTGTCTGCACCAAAAGTAGTCCGTGTGAACGTCCCTTTTCTGCGCAAGCACATATACTTTTTTTCCTTTCTGGAACAGGTGTTTTGGGGGCCTGCTCAGGTGTCGCCTCTGGGACTCGCACCCATCATAGATGTCATACATGTGTGACATGGAAACGCCCACTTAAAAGGGTTTTGCCACAAAGTAAAATTGTGGGAAGTGTGCAAATTTAAATAATGATGAATTATTCTTAAAAATTCTGCACCATTTTTGTTTTAGCTGCTCCCTTAGTGATCCATAGTGTTCAGCTCATCCCGGGGGATAGACCATGCGGACCCTCAGTCTGGCCGCACCTGTCAGACATCCCCTCTCCTCCAGACAGCTACTGTCAATTCCCCTATCATAATCACACAATCCTGCTGAGCAATCTTCCCAAACCCCAGGTGCTGCCATTCTACTCCCTCCTTGTACCCTTTTGGGCTATTTACCGGCTTATTTGGGGGCGTTTTTACACGTATTTAGCCTAAATACGTTTTAAATTTAATAAAAAATTTTAATCTTGTTCCAATGTAAAAAGCCTCGTCTTTTCCCAAAGGCGTTTTTTCGCGACGTTTTTGGGGCGTAAATTCGTCCGAAAATTCGTCGTAAAATTTAAAGTCCCCGTCATTTTTGACTTTTTTTGAAATAAATCACCATAGTAAAAATTGGGGATGTTTTACGTGCGAAATAGTCCACCTTTGGAAACTTTTTTCAGGGACTAAATACGCCCCGAAATAACCCGGGGGGGGAAACAACCCTTATAATCAACACATACTGTAGGGGTTGTTAAACCCCGGGTGCTGTCATTCTACTCCGTCCTCTGTACTCCTTAGTAATCCACACATCATGCTGAGCAAGTATTAAACCCAGGTGCTTCATTCTACTCCCGTCCTCTGTCCCTTATTTTCAACACAACTGTTGAGCAATTTTTTAACCCCAGGTGCTTTCCATTCTACCCCGTCCTTGCTCCTCACCGCCCGGGGCGGGGCTGAAACCCTGTGCAAGGATGCTCTGGAACTGGTTGTGCAGCGCGGGTAGACCGGCTGTCGGGTTTGCCCTGAAAACGGGGTAGATTAGTGTCCCTGCCTTCTCCATCGAGTGCTCAGTGAGTGCTGTATACACAATCGGGATCAGCTCTGCAGTCAGTGCAGGGGGTGAGTTACCCCTGGATCTGCCCTGTAATTGGGGATAATGGATCCTCTACAGGGGAAATCGGAAGGAAATAAGAATAAAAATAAGTGATGTTTTTTGATGGACGCGCAGTAAACCGGGTGAACCCCTTCCTCTGGGGTTGCCACGTTGTCACCGCAGACACAGGGGAGCGTTCACCTCCATTTTCCTGTCTTGTAGACGTTCAGCTCGGTCAGTATGACTTGTCCGGGCGCCGCTTATCTGCAAGGGATGCAGAATATTCCAGTAAAGCTGACGCCTCTGGTTGCTGAACTGCTTGACAAACAGGAGATTTGAAGAGTGGCCTCCTACTTTCCAAACTTGGCGCTCTGAGTATGATTTAGAATGAAAACCGACCCAGTACTTAAAGGGGTTGTCTCACTACAGGGATCGCTGCTTTTTAGTTTTTAAAATCTTCAAAAAATCACTTTGCATTTGTGTCCATTAACAGTGTCCCCCCTATTTCCCAGATATCCCCCCTTGTATGGGCTGCTCAGCCCCCCTCAGGTCGCATACGCTAACCTGTTCAATCTCTCCCGAAAGGCTGCCAGCACTGGTTGCTATAGCTACAGAACTGTTCCATCTCTCCTGATAGGCTGCATCAGCTTCTCAGGTCGCTATAGCTACAGACCTGTTTGATTCCTCCTGATAGGCTGCCAGCACTGGTTGCTATAGCTACAGACCTGGCTTCTACTGCAGCCTTGTGGAAGCCAGTAAATACGCCCCTGAATTCAAAATTAAACCAAGAAAACAGGATTGAGGTGAGATGAATCAATTTAATGAGACAACCCCTTTAAGTTCTAATTACCAACAGCCTGACCATTTAGTGACAGGATGCATTAATGAAAGCTGCTGCTGGTTCTATTAAACAAGATGGTGAGGTAACCCCCTTTAATCCAGGTCTGGAAGCCTAGTGGAAGCCATTTAACACCCCTGAATTCAAAGTGAAACCAAAAAGGGCTGAGGTGAGATGAATCAGTGCAGTGAGACAACCCCCTTTAAAGGGGTGTTCTTTGGTGTCCTGCGCTGATTAGTGTTCAGTTTATGGCCCAGCAATGAGGCGGCTGACTTCTGAGGCCGGAGTGTGTGTTTAGCAAAGTAGGCACGGTTTTTTTGAAAGAAGATAACTTTATATATGTATTTGCACGTTTCTAGAGATGAATTGGTGTTTCCACTCACTGAGCGTAAGCAGAGGTGTTGATATGCTAAAGAATGGAAACAAAGGGTGTTTAAAGGGCTGATATTTGTGTGTGTGTATACAGTCGTATGAAAAAGTTTGGGCACTCCTATTAATCTAAATCATTTTTAGTTCTAAATATTTGGGTGTTTGCAACAGCCATTTCCATTTGATATATCTAATAACTGATGGACACAGTAATATTTCCGGATTGAAATGAGGTTTATTGTACTAACACAAAATGTGCAATATGGCATTAAAACCAAATTTGACCGGTGACAAAGTATGGGCACCCCAACAGAAAAGTGACATTAATTTTTAGTGATCCTCCTTTTGCAAAAATAACAGCCTCTAGTCGCTTCCTGTAACTTTTAATCAGTTCCTGGATCCTGGATGAAGGTATTTTTGACCATTCCTCTTTACAAAACAATTCAAGTTCAGTTAAGTTTGATGGTCCCGGGAGCATGGCAGCCGCTTCAAAGTTCCCCCAGTTTTAAAAATATTTTCGGTTTGGGGGACGGGAGGCCATTCCAAAACCCATTGTAATTGTTCCTCTGCATGAATCCGGAGTAGATTTGGAGCGGGTTTTTTGGGTCATTGTTTGTTTAAAAATACCCATCCCCGGCGAAAATTCAAAATTCTCCCTGATTTTTGTACATATTCTGAAGAATCGCTGATACTGAGTTGAACCCAAGCGACCCTCAACTTTAAAAAAGTTTCCCCGGTCCCCGGCATTGGCCCAAAACAGCCCCAAAGCATGTTTGGACCTCCCCCAAAATTTTTTCAGGGGGGTAGCAAGTGTTTTTTTTTGGGAATCCCCGGGTTTTTGGGACGCCATGTTTTAACCTTTTTGTATGCCCAAAAAAACCAATTTTTGGTTTCATCGGGCCAAACGGGACCTTTTCCAAAAAATGAACCCTGGCTTGTAAAAAATGGGCTTTTGCTACCCGGGGAACTCGGGGGTTTGTGGGTGTTTCCCAAAACGGCTTTTTTTGCATCACCCCTCCCCATCCCGCTTCTCCTTGTGCAAAGGGGGTGCCTGTATTTTTGGGCCCGATGCACAGTGACCCCATCTGCGCAAAAATGATGCTGCAGCCTTTTTTGGAGGTGGCCCTGGGGATTGCCCTTTGGACTCTTCTCCCCATTCTTCTTCTTCCCTTTCGGATATTTTTTCTTCCCTCCCCTTCTGGGTTTAAAAAAATGCCCCCTGTGGTCTTCCATTTCCTTACTATTTTTAAACTAAAACACGGGTTTAAAAATCTCTGAGACAATTTTTTTGTATTTTTTCCCCGAACAAAACTTTGTTTTCAAAATCATTTGAGAGTTGTTTTGAGGAGCCCCTGATGCCACTCTTCACAGAGTTAAAATAGGAAACAATTGCAATTGGCCCCCTTTAAATATTTTTTCTCACTTTGGATACCCTGGTAGAATTTTCAAAGCTCATGGGGTCCAAAACCAATGTTGTGCTTCAAAAAAGTCAGTAAAAAATATTAGGAGTATTCAAATCAATAAAATGATAAGGTCCCCAAAATTTTTGCACCCCATCAAAAATTTGGTTTTAAAATGCTTTATTGACTTTGTGTTAGTAAAACAAACCTCATTTAAACCGGAATTTACTGTGTCCACATTATTGAAATTTTAAATTGAAATGGCTTTTTGAAAACACCCAAATATTTAAAACAAAAATGTTTAAGATTGATAGGGGTGCCCAAACTTTTTCATATGACTATATGTATGTGTGTGTATATATGTGCACAAATATGAATGGAGGCAGACTTAAAAAAAAAAACAAAGGGGAAAAGGGGGGCCCCGGCAAAACCACCCTTCGGCCCCGAAAAAAATGGGCAAGGCCCCCCCCCCCCCCAAACCCCCCCCCCCCCCCCCCCCCCCCGGGCCTTTCCCCCCCCCCCCCCCCCCCCCCCCCCCCCCCCGGACCCCCCCCCCCCCCCCCCCCCCTTTCCCCATCCCCCCCCCCCCCCCCCCCCCAACCCCCCCCCCCCCCCCCCACACAATTTCCCCCCCCCCCCCGCCCCCCCCCCCCCCCCCCCCCCCCCCCCCCCCCCTGCCTTTTTCCCTTTCCCCCCCCCCCCGGGCCCCCTTTGGGGCCCCTCCCGGGGCCGCCTTTTCTTTTCCCCCCCCCCCCTTCCCCCTTTCCCTCCGGGCCCGGCCCCCGGGTCTTTCTTTTCCTTCCCCCCTTGGGGGTTTGGTTTGGCCTGGGAAAACCTCGGGGGCCCGGGACCAAGCGCTTCTTTTTCCTTTCCCCCCGCTTGCCCCCCGGTCCTCGGGCCGGGCCCGGGCACAGGGTCTTCTTTACCTTCCTCCCCCCCCCCTTGGGGGCCCTTGGGAAACCTCGGGCCCGGCACGGGGGCCTTTCCCCCTTTTACCTTCCTCCCGCCTTGCCCCTGGGGTCCTTCCGGGGCCCGGGACGCCCGCTCCTTTTTTACCCCCCTTTCCCCCCCGCCCTTGGGGGCTTTGGGGTCCCCGGGGGCCGGGACGCCCTTTCCCCTTTCCTTTCCTTTCCCCCCGGCCCCTTTCGCTTGGGAAACCCTCGGGCCCCGGGAACCCCCGCGCCCTTTTTTACCTTTCCCGGGCCCCCCCCTTTTCGCTGGGGGTTCCCCCCCGGGGGCCCGGGAACCCAAAAAAAAAAACCTTCCCCCCCCTTTAACCCTTCCCTGGTAATTTGGGAAAACCCGGGGGGCCCGGGAAAAAGGGCCTTTTACTTTTTCCCTTTCCCCCCCCCCCGTTCGCCGGGGTTGGGGGAATTCCCCCCCGGGCCCGCAAAACAGCTTCCCCTTTTAACCTTCCCCCCCCCGCCCTTTCCCTGGGAACCTCGGGCCCGGGACCGCTCTTTTTTTTACCTTCCTCACCCCTTGCGGGGGATTTGGGCCGGCAAGCTCTTTTTCCCTTCCCTCACCCTTTGCGCTGGGATCCGGCCGCACATCCCCTTTTTTACCCCCCTTTTTCACCCCTTGCGCGGGGGCCTCGGGCCGGCACGCTGCTCTTCTTTCCCTTTCCTCCCCCTTGGGGCGGGGGATCCCCCGGCCGGCAAAAAGCTCTTCTTTACCCCCCCCCCCCCCCGCCTTGGCGGGGGGGGAAATTTTTCCCCGGGGAAACAGCTGCTCTTCTTTCCCTTCCCTCCCGCCTTGCGCTGGATCCTTGGGGCCGGCATGCTCTTTTACCTTTCCTCCCCCTTCCCTGGGATCCCCGGCCGGGCACAGCTCTTTTTTAAACCTTTCCTAAAAGCCTTCCCCTGGGATCCTGGGGGGCCGGCACAGCTGCTCTTTTTTTTAAACCTCCTTGCGCGGAAAATCCTCCCCCGCACAGCGCTTCTTTACCTTCCTCCCGCCTTGCGCTGGGATCCTCGGGCCGGCACGACCACTTTCCCTCACACCGCTCTTGTTTTGCTGTCGGGCGGGGGTCTGTTTTTGCCGCCCCAACCCCCTCCCCTCCCCGGGCCTTCGTGTAGAATAAAGCACTGTTCTGTCTCAGCACCCATATGATTAGTACATGTGGCATGCTGGCATCTGTAGCTGTGAAACCACACGTTTACTAATGGTATGGGTGCTGATTTAATATGTGTGCTGTGACATGCTGGCACACCTTCTCCCTGCTGTGGGACGCGGAACTCTAAGTGCCCAGCCAAAAAACCACCTATTACAGTTTAGTTTTATTGTGGCTTGACTGTTTGGGACTTGAGTTTTCCCTGCCCACAGCAGGGAGCAGCTGTGGAATTAAAAGTGCCAGCATGTCACAGCCGTACATGAGACAAAGTGAGGTGAAATCTTCTATACATGGATACAGATGGCAAAGCAAATGTAAAAGTGTTGTTACCCTTTCCTGCAATATCCAAAACATAACTTTTATGTTTTTAATACGTGTACCTGTCCCGACTTGCATACAAATTCACCTTAAGAACAAGCCTGCGGCCCCTGTACTGTACGTAACCCGGGGACGGCCTGTATATAATTTATTCATGTGTGTTAAACGTTCAGCGTGTCCTCCCTTGTGCTGCATGCACTACAGCGGAGCTGGCCGGCCGGCCTGCTGACTAGTGCACATGCCTGCTACTCAGGAGACCGGCACCGCTGTAGTGTAACCACCCACAGCCCAATGGGACCTTATGCCGTACAGAGCAGTGTGCTGTTTATCCGGGGAGGGCTCGCTCCGCTGTAATGTATGCAGCACTAAGGGAAGACATTCAGAACGTGTAAAACACATGACTAAAGTGTATACACTTTTATATACATGAGCCAAAAAAATACAGAACCGGACAACCCTTATAAAGGGATTCTCACTACCAAGATTAGCTTTCAACTGTAGGGGTTTTTTAAATGAAGACTTTTTTCTAAGACATTGCCTCTAATATTTTCCTTTTAGAAGATAACGGGTTTTTTTTGTCCCGAGTGCACACAGGTTTTTTTATGGTTTTCCGTCCTGTCCCCCTTCCTGTTGGAGAATGGCGTTACCAGGCCAAAAAGCATTTTTTAGAACTTTTGTTTTTTTCTAACAAACAAAGGACATGAATTAGTTTTGATCGTTTTACTTTGAGCCCTTTTAAACTTCTCCCATAGAGAAGACTCTTTCAATTTGAAAGCTGGGAAACAGAGTGGCAGTGGGGGCTGTTGGTAAACCCTTAAACCTTTTGCACTCAGAACAGGTAAAATCTTTTATCTTCTGAACAAGGTAATATCAAAAGAGCAATGTATTTGGAAAAGGTCTTCATTTACTGTTCCCTACATGTTGAACTAATGTTTTTGTAGTGAGACGGCCCCTTTCAGTTTTATTATTTATTTTAAAGCGCCATTGATTCCAGGGCGCTGTACATTCGAGGGGGTTACATACATTACATAAGTCAAACGAGTACAGTGATAAGGGATAATGACAATTGGCATGACAGGGGAAGAGAGGACCCTACCCGCGAGGGCTTACAATCTACAAGGAGGGGGAAAGAGACAGGAGGTGAGGTGCAGACATGTCTGTGGAGGAAGTAGTGACAAGTTTAGTGAAGGTTATAGACAACCCTGAAGAAATGGGTTTTCAGGTTGCTTTTGAAGCTGGTGAAAGTGGAGGAGAGTCTGATGTGTTGGCAGTGAGTTCCAGAGTGTGGGTGAAGCACGGGAGTTTAACGTTTTCTCGATGTGTCTGACCCCCGGGTGCAGTCGCTGTGGGACACACAGGATTATTCGGTCGCTCTCATTAATTTGGTCGTGTGTTCTCTCTCCCTCAGGTGACATCCACGGCCAGTACACAGACTTGCTCCGGTTGTTTGAATATGGCGGCTTCCCCCCCGAGGCGAACTACCTCTTTCTGGGGGACTATGTGGACAGGGGCAAGCAGTCCTTGGAGACCATCTGCCTGCTGCTGGCCTATAAGATCAAGTACCCCGAGAACTTCTTCCTGCTCCGTGGGAACCACGAGTGTGCCAGCATCAACCGCATCTATGGTTTCTACGATGAGTGTAAGTCTCCGGCCTCGCCCCGGTGCTGTAAAGTGACCGATGGCAACGACCTAGAGAGAGGCGCAGTGTCTGATGTCATCCTGACGTCCGTGTAGGGAGGCGCCAGGGGACACTTGCTGAAGCTACTTGTCTGGACATTCAACCTTGACCGATGTGATGCGGTCCCCAATACGGACAGGCTGCAGCCGCTTGGATCCAGGTTGAATCTCTTGTACGGGTGCAGGGTAACGTCTCCCAATCTAATAGGCACCATTAGTGGAGGTGTCATGGCAGATCCTTACATGGGAAGGATTAAAAGCAAATATGTGCTACATGGGTGTGCCAGGTACCTGTTCTGTAGCTCCTAGATCTGTACTGGATTCACATTATTATAACCGGCAGCTAATACTTGGTGTGACCGACGGGTGGGGAGTCACTCCATAAAGTTGAATGCACCCACGGCTGCTGGAGGGGCCATAGAGTCAACCCCACCATCCAGGGGCCCCACATGGTGACTGCACCCACAGCTGCTGGAGGGACCATAGAGTCAACACCACCATCCTAGGGCGCTCGCTGTGCACTGTGTAAGGTCATGTAGCTCATATTTTCCTGTAGTGCCCCCATCCTTTGTATAGATTTGGAGCTGCGTTGACCATTTTGCTCCGTCTGCTGTTTCGAAGTAGGAAAAAAAAAAGTAACTCCATGTTGTAGGGCAGTGTTCCCCAGCATATGCACCTCCAGGTCTTGTAAAACTACAACTCCCATCAGTGTCGAATGGGTCTGCCGTCCTCTGTTTTTCCCCTTCCAACTGCTCCACTCCCTCCCGTTTTTCTTTTCTCTCTCGCTCTCTCTCCCTACACAGCACAGGTTTTGTGTCGGATTTTCGGCAGATACAGTATTTAGCATCTGCCGAAAACCCAACTGTAACCTGTGCTGTGTAGTCCTCAAAGAAAATCCGTGCTGTAGTCTGTACTACACAAAATTTTATTACTGAGGGAAACCTAAACCGGCGTCCGTCTGGCGGAACATAGAACTCAACATTTCCAAATGAAGACTTTTTGTTTCTCAAGCGGGTCAAGGTGAGTGTCCGGAACGTCCTCAAATGCACAGCTAGGTGGTCATTGGTTACATACAAATTATCCACATGTAAGGCTCGGTCTACACTGCACAGGTTTTTAGGAGGTTTTTCAGCAGATTCAGTGTTTTGAATCCACTGAGAAAACAACCGTACCCAGCGCTGTGTAGACTTCAATAGAGAATCCGCGCCGTAGTTTACACCGCACTGATTTATTTATTTATATTTTTTTTATACTGAGGTTTTCCTAAAATTAAAATTGTCTGGCAGAAGATAGAACATGTTGTATATCCCGCCAGACTGTCGGTTTCCCGCAGCCCCAACGTACTGGGCTGCCAGAAATCCGAAATCTGACCACCGGCTTTGGTAAAAAAAAAAAAAAAAGGTGCAGTCCTGCAATTTGGGCGCATTTTTTCAAATTGCTGTGTAGAGCTCGCTTAAGAAAACATACATTAGATATAACTATACCAAGACTGCCGATATGTAAGAAGTGCTGTATACTAAACCTAGATTAAAAACCAATCTTTTCTTGTGAATTTTTTTTCTTGTTCTTAATCTAGGTTTAGTATACTACACGTACACACAGTGTAATTGCGGCGCGTACAGTGCGCGCTGCAATATTCTGGATGTTTTGGGAGTCAGGCTGATTAGCGCGTACTCCCAAAGCACAGGGGGGCTGGCAGCTGACCAGCCACATAGACATGCATTACTCACGGTGCGTAATCGCCGCAAATAATTGACATGTCACTTAACTCCCCACTCGTACAATACGATCGTATTGTACGCACGGGGGGGACAATGCATAATCCACAGTTCTCTGAGAGCTATGAATTACCGTAATTGCAGCACACATTTTGCTGCGTATAAAGCGCAATACGCGGCGAAATGTGCACCAAAATAAACCATGTGAACATACCACTAGTATATAGCTGTATGGGATGTACGTTTTGTCACATGTGGAAATTTTGTATCTAAGCAACGATCACTTAGTTCCGGATACTCGCCTGACGTGCTTAAGAAAGGAAAAGTCTTCACTTTGGAAACTCGTTGCTGCACGCTTGTGCGGACGGCTCATGGACTTGGCCTAAGCGACTGTTTAAGTCTGTCCAAGATCTGTCTACACAGCACAGGATTAGTCCGATCCGACTGTAACCGGTGCCCCATAGACCTCAAAAGAAGAAAATCCCTGCTGTTATCTACACCGCACGGATTTCCTATTGTCGGATTTGTTGACTTATGGAAACTATAGCAGTGATTGACTCCACTCTTCTGGTTACAGTGACTGCAGGAGATTTATTAAAGTGTAGTACACAAGGCTACAGAGCTCTAAAGGGTGAAAGCTTCTCATTTAGTTAAGTAAACAAAGTTCGTTGCTAGAGAGACTTTGCAAGGAGTGACTCGTCATGGACGGAACTGACTGACGGCAACTTGTAGTAAGGAGAGGTGAGAGAAGGACGTCAATGGGGTCGTAGCCAGAAACCTGTGTTCTCTCAGGAGAGAGAAAATCTTCTTCTCCATCAACCAAGCAATGTATTTGGTAATAGTCTTCATTTACCTTTTCCTACATGTTAAAAACGACTCCTTTTAGTGATTAACCCCATTTAAAAAAAATAAAATAAAATTCCTCTGTGCATCAGTGAGACCTCTTTAGCAGTTCATTAGGGACCTGTACTGCGGTGTGCGTGGGCTCATCACGTGCGCGCAAGTCTTGACTCGTTATTCGATATTTTCCTGCATTAATGAAACTGCCGGTTCCTCCTCCGTTCCTTGCGCTTGTGACCCACTTACCAGTACAAATCCATAACCCTTCTCTACTGCTTTCTCTAGGTAAACGGAGGTTTAACATAAAGCTGTGGAAGACGTTTACCGACTGCTTCAACTGCCTGCCCATCGCGGCCATAGTGGACGAAAAGATCTTCTGCTGCCACGGAGGTAAGCGAGGCACGAAACATCGGGAATTCTGGGCTCCCCTGGGTCGTCTCCAGGGCTCCGCTCTCCGATTGGCTATTGCTACACATATATGCACCTACTGCCTGTGGGAACATCTCCATGGGTGCAGCCTGACGCATGCCTGAGATTAGGGCAATGGTTGACGTGATTAGATTGCAGAAGACCTATTACAGTAGGACAGTGGTAACCAGAAATCGTGCCCCCCCCCCCCCCCCATCCTCATGGGGGGGAAGTATCACATACAGCCGTTCCTGAACCCCTTAAACTCCTGGCCTTAAAGGGGTTTTGCCACAAAGTAAAATTAGCGTGGGAAGCTTGGAAATTATATAAGCATTTTCACTCCATCATTATTAAATTCTGGACCGTTTTGTCTTAGCTGCTCCTTTAGTGATCCATTGTTTACAGCTCGTCTCCAGGGGATACGACCAGGGCTGAGAGCTCCTCAGTCCTGGTCGCACATGCTCAGACATCACCTCTCTTCTCAGGTAGCTCTTCTCAGGTAGTGTTCACACCCCGTGTGCTGTCATTCTACTCCCGTCCTCTGTGCTCCTTAGTAATTAGTGAAACAGTGCAAATAAATAAAAAAAAAAAAAACTCAATGAGGTCTGTGCATTGATGAAGAGAAATAAAATCCACAGGTTTGGTTCCTGCAGGGATTTGAACCAAGGACCCTTGTGCTGTAAAGCAAAAATGTTACCTCTGAGTTACAGTGTAGCTACTTAAAGCTCTATACGTAAACAGACCTTTCTTTGACTAGAGAGAGGAAAGGCCTGGTGATGTCATCCTGCTGGGTCACATGATCTGCAATTCTTCAGTGCTTCAGGTCATAATTGTGCCAGACCTAGACCCCACAAATACAGAAAGTGAAACTAAATGGGAGCCGGGCCAGAGCGCTGTTCAAAGTGTGCACTGACCAGCATGTACTTCAAACAGCAGGCGTATAGCGGCGTGCACAGGTACATGCCGCTATACGTCGTGTGAACTCTTGAGAGAACTGGGTTGTTTTTTTTTTACACTTGGTAATGTATTGGCAAACTCCTGTACACTCCTGTATGCTAATACATTACACTGTATTTCAGTATGATACAATCTGCTGATAGGGTAACACACAGTGTGCCCTAACAGCAGGCTGACTATACAGACAGCTCCGAGGCTACTCTAGGTCCCCAGTGCTGACTGTATAGATATTCCTCAGGCTCCATCAGGCATTAAGAATCCCAATGATCCAATGGTGCCTGGGAATGCCCTATCCATTAGATAGATCGTCTCCGCTCCTCTTGCTGTATAACTTGATACCGAGCGATTGGCTCCTTTTCCAAAGTGACGGGTTTCCTTGCAGGTGAACGTCCCAACGTGATCACCTTCTGGTCGGTCAGTCAGGGTAGGTTTACATGTCTGGTCATAATCAGCATCCAAACAAGGGTTTGGTACTAAATCCACCTAACATTTGGCATCCAAATCTTACCACAGTCCGCCGCGGCGTTTATAGTGGAAGATCCGCCTCGCGGTGCCCACGACAGTGATTTGGTTTCGGCTACGGAAAAGAACGGACGTATTAGACCGATTCAGCACCGGAATCTTCTATATCATCCAAAAAGCAGCGCCAAACTGTGAGAGAAATACCAGCGCCGATGTGCAAAAAAATACAAAAACATCTGTTATGAGGAGGCTGAAAATCTGCCTGTGAAATCTGGGTCACATCCACAATCTGCACACACTGCTGTGGGTTTCACACTGATTTAGTGCTGAAAGTCCGGCATGTGACTCCACCCTAATCTGCAACTTTTAACTCCTTAACGACTGCGCACCGTCTTTAGACGTCGGCTGGTGCGGGTCGTTCGTCTACAGCGACGTCTTTTGGCGTCGTTGCAGACATTGGAGTTTGCGGCGCCGCAGCTGCGCTGGGATCGGGGCTGTACTACACAGCCCCGATCCCAGAGCATGTCCTGTGAGCACCAGGGAGCGGGGGAAACCTCCGCTCCCCGGTGCTTTAACCCTTTGATTGCGGTGGCACGTTACTGCAGCGCAATCAAAGGATTCCCCTGCTCTGTCGGGTGATTGGAACACCCGATGACCCGACAGAGCCCGGGGAACGGCTGCACAGTCAACTCTGGGGACCTAGAGTGGCCCCAGCGCTGTATGTGTAAGAAGCCAGTGATCAGGTCACACTGCGTGCTGTTCTGATCACTCTCTGTGTCAAAGTGGCACAGATCAGGATGTATTAGCATATATGAATATGCTAATACATTACTAAGTGTAAAAAAATAAAAAAAAATGTAAAACGGTTCTCCCTTCAGGGGAGTAAAAAAAAAAAAAAGTGAAAAAAAGGATATAAAAAAAAATATTTAGTAAAAAATAATGGTGCATATTACACACACAAAAAAACCTACACATATTAGGTATCCACACGACCGTAATAACCTGTAGTATTAATCTAACAAGTTAAGTGTGAAATGTGTATGGTGTGAAAAAAAAATAATTAAAAAAACAAATGTATTTAAAGAAAAAATACTGCAATTATTTACAGTCATATGAAAGTTTGGGCACCCCTATTAATCTTAATCCTTTTTAGTTCTAAATATTTGGGTGTTTGCAACAGCCATTTCAATTTGATATATCTAATAACTGATGGACACATTAATTATTTCCGGGTTGAAATGAGGTTTATTGTACTACACAAAATTGTGCAATATGCATTAAACCAAATTTGACTGGTGCAAAAATTTGGGTACCCTTATCATTTTATTGAATTTGAATACACCTAACTACTTTTTACTGACTTTCTGAAGCACAACATTGGTTTTGTGACCTCCACTGAGCTTTGAACTTCATAGCCAGGTGTATCCAATGATGAGAAAAAAGGGATTTAAGGTGGCCAATTGCAAATTGATTTTCCTATTTGAATCTCCTTTGAAGAGGGGCAAACATGGGGTCCTCAAAACAACCTCCAATGATCTGAAAACAAAGATTGTTCAGGGAAGGATACAAAAAAATTTTTCTCAGAGATTTAACCTGTCAGTTTCCACTGTGAGGAACATAGTAAGGAAATGGAAGAAACCCCAGGGGCAGTTCTTGTTAAGCCAGAAGTGGCAGGCCAAGAAAATATCAGAAAGGCAGAGAAGAAGAATGGTGAGAAGATCAAGGACAATCCACAACCACCTCCAAAGAGCTGCAGCATCATCCCTTTCGCAGATGGTGTCACTGTGCATCGTCAACAATACAGCACACTTTGCACAAGGAGAAGCGTATGGGAGAGTGATGAAAAGAAGCCGTTTCTGAAAGCACGCCACAAACAGTCGCCTGAGTAGCAAAAGCACATTTGGACAAGCCAGCTTCATTTTGGAAGAAGCCCTGTGGACTGATGAAACAAAGATTGAGTTGTTTGGTCATACAAAAGGCGTTATGCATGGCGTCCCAAAAACACCGCATTCCAAGAAAAACACTTGCTACCCACTGTAAAATTTGGGGGAGGTTCCATCATGCTTTGGGGCTGGGGTGGCCAATGCCGGCACCGGGAATCTTGTTTTAAAATTGAGGGGCACATGGGTTCAACTCAGTATCAGCAGATTCTTCAGAATAATGTACAAGAATCAGATGAATTTGAAGTTACCCGGGGATGGATATTTCAGCAAGACAATGATCCCAAACACAGCTCCAAATCAAATCAGGCATTCAAAGCAAGGAACAATGACAATGTTCTGGAATGGCCGCCCAGTCCCCAGACCCTGAATATCATTGAACATCTGGGGATACTTTTGAAGCGGCTGTCCCCTGCACCCCCAAACCCTCAAAACTTAACTGAACTTGAAAAAAGTTTTGTAAAGAGGAATGGTCAAAATTACCTTCATCCAGGATCCAGGGAAATGATTAAAAGCTACAGGAAGCGACTAGAGGGTGTTATTTTTGCAAAAGGGGGATCTACTAAATATTAATGTCACTTTTCTGTTGGGTGCCCATACTTTTGCACCATCCCAAAAATTTTTGGGTTTAATGCATATTGCGCATTTTGTGTTAGTAATATTTCCGGATTGAAATGAGGTTTATTGTACTGTGTCCATCATTATTAGATATATCAAATGGAAAATGGTTTGCAAACACCCCAAAAATTTAGAACTAAAATGATACAATTAATAGGGGGGCCCAAACTTTTTCATATGACTGTAAAGTGAACTTTAAAATATTCCCCCATAAATACAACTTGTCTCGAATAAAACGAGGCCCCATCCAACCACGTCATTGAAAAAATAAAAAAAGTTACAACTGTTGAAACGCAAGGAGGCAAAACTAAAAAAAAATGTTTTGGTCATTAAAAACTTTCCT
>JAODAL010038776.1:0-38795 GCA_025379985.1 Phyllomedusa bahiana
GATTTTAGATAGGGAGGGACCCATCACTAAGTAAACTGGTGTTTTTGTGGTATTATTTAAATTGTAATTTTGTCCATGATAATGAGATTACTGTTGCCCAAACCTAAAGTGTGCACAACAAAAGCTGAAAAGTGACTGAAAGTGTTAGCTTAGTGCAAGGGATCAGAGGCCTACGTGAAAACTGCAAATTGATTTTTTTTATTTTTTTTTATTGTGACATTGAAAATAAGATTACAAAAAATTAACTGATTATAGATGTCCGTTAAGTTTTTTTTTTAATAAGCTACGCTACAGGCATATCAATGGTGGATTTATACCATTAAGGTATATGTACCTCAATAGTGTAACTAAATTGGAGAGATCTTGGGCGAGATGTCTGAGAACTGGCAGCGCCGCAGCAGTTTTTAGGTGCATCAATTCAGTGTAAAGTGCGCCAGAAAGTCTGATCCTCTCAAAAATCTGGCATCAGGTATACCTTACATAGTAAACTTAATGCACCTAAAAAGGCGCATTGCGCAAATTGCGGCCCATGGTACATTGGCGTGAATGTAATGGCCTAAAAAGGCATTATGCAAGGGGGGCCATAATGTAAATTTTTTTAGTGGTAATGTGCCAATAGGCGCATTGGTTTTAAGAGCACCCGTGTATCATTTTCTACTATATGTAATGAGCCTTTTTTAAGTGCATTACAATGGTGTCAGCCCGCGATAATGCGTTTTTTTTTGGGTACGACAGTTCATTTACATCGAGAATATGGGGATCAAAGGTTTTTGCCACAAAGTAGACCAAAAAATCGGCGTTTGGGAATTGGGACCTGTCACCCCTTATGTTTAGTTTCTAGTGTCTGCAACCAACCAAATTGTTTATACTTAGGAATTGGATTGTTGATCCCTCAAGAGAGGTCCAAATGCTGACTTCTTGAAATCCTCATCCTGAAGAATTTTCTTAAAGAATTTTGTCAGACATGAACTTATTGTAAAACTAATATATATTTACATCCTATACTACAGTGTAATACTAATAGTAATATAAAAAGATAGATCAAAAGAAGAAATAACTGTTTTATAGAACAGAAGTAGCCCTCCTTGCCCCTACAAGCGGTTCCCTTTGGAATTTTTATTTCTTTGTTCTCTTAAAAGTAAAAAAAAAGTAATCCCCTTTCAAAGGGCTGATGGGACTTCTTTTGAAAATCCAAATTAACGAAATTTTTAAAAAACCTAAAAAAAATTCCCAAAAGCTATGGTTTTACTTAGGTGGAAAACCCCAAGCAAAATTGGCACAGTTTCTATGGTTTTGTAAAAAAATCCCATCCCCGCACGTCTAGGAAACAACAATTTTTCGGAAAATGATACTTTTTCATTGTAAAATATTTTTTGGGGTTCAAGAATAAAAAAATAGGACTTTTGATCTTTACTACAGACCTGAGATGTCTATAACCTTCCACAAGTGATGAGTATGCATTGCATGAGGACATAGCCATGAGATGGGTACAAGGGTTCTGCAATATATTAAAACCAATCTATATCATAAATTAGAGTAATATATTTTATTTTTTTAATTAACATTTCTTGTCATCTTTCTATTACTATATTGCATTGTGATTTTGATTTTAATGTTTGACCCAGTTTCTTAGAATTCCTAGGGCTCTAATAGCAAAATGGTGAGAGGGTCAGAACCCTCCTTATCAAAAATATCAGAAGCCTGCCCCATTCTTTATTATGCTCTATTAGTAAAACAGAACTATATATTTATATTTTATTTTGTTCACTTATGAAACAGCTCAAGATTTTGCTTGTTCTTTCCACCTTATTTGATCATGACTTATTTTTTTTTCTTTTTAACAGTAAAGGATTTGTTGAGATGTTAGAAGACTTGAAGAGGAACCAAGAAGGAAATCTTCATAGCTGAGCAAAAAATTTTATCTTAGTAGCAATAAATGGCATGCAACATCATCAAACAAATTGGGTTAGTTGGATCTACGGATCCATAGGAGACCAGGATCATTGTCAAACTGGCTCAGGCTCTAGCATATTTGTTAAGCCCAGCTACAACAACACCACAATGATACGGGACAAGGTTACAAATTTGTTTATTGTGTTTGTCTTGTTGATAAGTTGCATAATGTCACAACAGCATATGTTATCGGACGGCGGTCGTGCCCGTGCCTTTGCTGCGGCCCCTGCTCGCTTCTCGCCTGTCCCGGCTCCTGTCTGTTCCATGCTCACAGATCCCCGCTGCTTCCCCCGGCTCCCTAGCGTCCTGTGGGCACGCGTGGAAGTGCTTAGTATTTAAAGGGACCGTCTCCCAATTTCCTGTCTGTGACCTGTGACCCCTGGCTTTAAAAGTAACTTCCTGCTCTTGCTCCTGGTCAGTTCGTTGTTGTCCTACATAGAGCTTGACCCCCTGACTTCTGTATCGCTGCTGATCTCCTGTGTGTTCTAGTATGCTACCAGTTAACACGTTACCTGCAGAACACCTGCCACTGCGGCAGTACACTTACTTCTGCTGTATACCTGTCGCTGTGCTAAATCCACTATCCTGGGACTGCACTATCCATCTACGGCTACACCTGCAGTGTCCTGTTGTTGGTACCAGCACTGGCTATCCTGTCCTGCACTTCAGCTACCTCTGCGAGTTATACCATCCACACTCACAGGGACCCAAAGGATCCGTCATATACCAAAGATCGTCGGGTCAGATCGTTACACATACATCTTAGGGTTATTCACATGACAGATTTTAATGTTAATTTTCACGTTGCTTATGCATCGAATTCCATGTTAAAATCCAAGGATACTCTTCCTTTTTCCAATATGGTAAAAGTCTACTGATTGATTGCATGATTTTCCTGCAATCGCTGGTAAAAGTCGAGTTGAACTGGCTATACTTGAAGCGTAGGTAATTACAAGAGGTGTGCCCTCTACTCGTGCTGCTGTTTTCTTCTGGTTTCTTGGATGGGGCAGGGGAAAAAAAGTCTCCTGAAGTTTAGGGTACTGCCCAAAAAGTAAGTGTATGTGTGTACATGCATAAAATTGGGCAGATTTATTAATACTAATACTTACTCACTACATTGATTCATCTTACCGCAGTCCTGTTTTCTTGGTTTCATTTTGAATTCAGGGGTGTGTTTACTAGCTTCCACTAGGCTGCAGTAGAAGCCAGGTCTGTAGCTATAGCAACCAAGAGAGATCAAACAGGTCTGTAGTTATAGCGACCTGAGGAGCTGATGCAGCCCATACAAGAGGGGATATCTCAGAATAAGTAGGACACTGTTAATGGACATATATTGCAAAGTGACTTGTTTTTGCAAGATCTTTAACATGAAAAGCAATCCTTGTAGTGAGACAACCCCTTTAACAGCAGACTTAGACTGGCCCATAGGGAAATAAAGGAAACCCTTACTGAGCCATTGGTCATCTTTGGCTCCTGGGTATAGCAGGTCTGGAAGGGGGAGAGAAAGCAAATGACAGTCATGTACACTATGTGCAGTCATATACATTAGATAGGCTGGGACACAAGAATCAACTCCACTGGTGGACTCCAAAAGTCAACTTCACTGGTGGGCCCCAAGAGTTAACTCCACTGGTGGGCCCCAAGAGTCACTCCACTAGTGGGCCCCAAAAGTTTAACTCCACTGGTGAGCCACCAAGAATCAAACCCCCTGGTGAGCCCCAAGAATCAACTCCACTGGTGAGCCCCAAAATCAACCACTGGTGAACCAAGAAAGAACTCCACTGGTGAGCCCCAAGAGTCAACTCCATGGGGAGCCCCAAGAGTTCAACTCCACTTGGTGCCCCCAAGAGTAACTCCATGGTGAGTCTGAAGATCAACTCCACTGGTGGCCCCAAGAGTCAACTCCACTGTGGGGCAACTCCGGGCCAGGCACCCCAGTCTAACAATGCTTGACAATCAGAATATGATAAATCTTTTGTAGGTTTAGAGACTTTTGTTTAACATGTTTTGTATCTTTAGTTCTCAGGAAATGTGACAACTAGGACACATCTGTAATGCAGTGATCTATAATAACGAAGGTTACTTTACTTGATACCTTGTTCACAGCATGCAACATAGCAAACTGCTGTTATTATTAATTAATTAGTGATTGAACAATAGAACCAAATATCAAGCTGTTGTACAGTAAACTGCATATTATAACTTGTAGCTACTATGACCATTCCTAGACTTTACATGGCAGAATGTTCCCAGATAGTACTACCACATGGTGTTCTGCCCTCTTTATACTTTGTTACAACATATTATATTGTGTCTAGGAAACAGTGCCACCTAGTAGCAGACTGGGGTGCTTGGTGCCCATCAATGAAGTTCATTCCTGAGGCCCACTATGTTCACACGGCTTAACGCCCCGCAATTACGCCGTGTGGCCAGGGTGGGCGGGGCGGGGGGGGGAGGGAGCAGGGGGCCGGAAATTCGCCGGCCCATAGACAATCATTGCTAGTGGCGCGTATACGCCGCTAGAAAGTGACCTGTCAATTATCTCCCCCCGCGGCGGATTCGCCGAGCAGGGAGCGGAAAACGTAATCCATAGTTCTTTTATGAGACTTGGGGATTACCAAATGAATGGGCCGTTTTCAGCCCGTAATTTGCGCACTTCGGCACGTAATTACGGACCGAAATACGGCCCATTTTAAGCCGTGTGAACATGGCCTTAGGGGTCACCCTACAGCTGCTGTAAATGTCTGCACATGCCTCTTACTTTCTGCCTCTCTTTCTCTGCCTCTCTCGCTGAAAAGCAGCTTCAGTCCTACCATGCCCAGAGGCTCACTGGGGTATTCCTCTATTCTTCTTGGACTAGTCGGAGCCTGGTGCCACATAAGCCAGATATAAAATACACATGGCAGAAAACAGTGCACTACAGAAAAAGAAATGTGTTATATCGCAGTCAAATTTTTTTTCTATCTGTTCAGGTTTTACTGATGATTTTGGCATGTATTTACTGATGCAAAATACTAAGCAAAATATAGAATTGTAAGGGTACAAGAGGCATACCTTCTGTAGATTTTCAGAAAATCCACCAATAAATTTGCAGCATTTGTACTGTAAATCCGCATCCTAATATCTGCATCAATACTGCAGATTTTACTGCAGATTTTTCTGCAGATTTTTGTACTCCCGTAGGAGAAAGCAAAGTCCACAAGAAAGGTTTATCTGTGGCTTTTAATCTGGATTTTGACTTCTTTTATCAAAGTGTGGTAAAATCTGCAGTAAAATTTGCACTAATTACAGTGGACTTTTGGTTGTGGGTTTACAGCAAAAATGCTACAAATCTTATAATGTGCATTTTCTTCAGAATATCCACAGTAGGATCATTGTATGAAACATAACCTGAAAGGGGCCTTAGTCAGACATATGGATATAAACAACCATTTTTTTAAAGAAACGCCTGCTACTTTTCATTACATTTCGACTATTGCTACTATTTTTCTGCACCATGGGCTTTTTATGGTGTTTTTCATTGAGTTTTAAACACATTTTTGTTCGTTTTTGAGTATTTTTCTCAGTCAGATGTTCCATTTTATGTCCAAATATTAAAACAGTACAAAAAATAAGCTTCTCTATGGGGCACAAATAACAGCAGAAAAATGCACGTTACAAATGTAACAAAGAAAAGGACTTAAAAAATGTGAGCATGTAAAAAATGCAATGAAAATGCTTGAAATTTTAATGACAATTTTAGCAAGCGAACAAAATAAATGTTAAAAAAACAGTGTGTATAGAAGGCTTAATGGTGCCTAAACACAGGATGGATATCCCACAGTTTTTCTATTTAGTATAATAATAAGAAAGTGGATGAGATTTTTAGAAATCTACATGGCATACGTAAGGAAAAAAGACCTGTAGTGTGGATTTTAAGGGGATGTTCACACGGCATATTTGGGTGTATTTCTGAGTGAATTATACCTCGTAATTATGGTAAAATCAAAACATTCATTGATTTTGCAGCGTATTCCCTGGCTCATATTGGGCACCTGGAGAAAGAAGTGACATGTCACTTCTTTCTGGAGCCTACGCGCTAGGGAAAGGGAGAGTGAATGAGGGCCAGGCCGAAGCGCTTAAGAAGTACACGCCATGTGAACCCGGCCTAAAAGTTGGAATATGCGGAGTTGGAATACATACAGAACTTCTGCCACACCCTGCCCCTGTAATTTTTAATTAGCTTAAAGTGGTTGTCCACTTTATAATAAAATACTATATCTGGCTTCTGGGGTTCCAATAAAATAAAAAAAATGTACTTCCCTTTCCTCGTCCCTGGTTCCAGCATTGTGTCCTAAGGCCATGTTTAAAACGCTTATTTTGGGACGTATTTCAGCCCGTATTTCCCCGCCTTTCTCCCGGGGAATTTTAGGGGGCTGAAATCGTCCCTTTTAATTAGGGTTTAATCCTTTTCAAAGAAAACTATTGGTTTTTTACGGCTTCCCTCCCCGCTCCCACAAAAACGGCAAAGCGGGGAGAGAAGTGACTTGCTACTTTTTTTCCCCGGGCGTATCCCCGCGCCGGGGGAAAAAAATGCATTCTTTTTAGGGGGGCCCCCCGGGGCGGGGCCTGCCGGCCCCCCGCCCCGCAATTAAGCCGTGTGAACATACCCCAACATTTTTAATTTTTAATTCTGCTATTTTTCGGAACTGTCCCGTCCCCTGCTCAAAACCCCCAAAATTGGTTTGCAGCGATCTCATGACCCCGCACCAAATCGGGGGGCCTGCGGGCAGTGATATCCCCAATTTTGGAGTAGAAGAAAAATGAATAAATTCCCGGGAAATTTCTTGGGGGTTTGGTTGGAAGGGGAGAATGGGGATTTTTTTTTTTAAAAATGGGGCCCCGAAAAGCTGGCTGTGCGGCCATTTAAAATTAAACCTTTTAAAAACATTCCTGGTGCGGGGTTGCATCCTTTTGGATTTATTCTAAAAACCTTTTAATTTTAAACAGAAATTGAAGATTTTTGTTGAAAAAACAATCGGGTTTAAACCCTTCAGTTGGGGGATTTTTAATAAAATTTCACAAGGGAAAAGGGCAAATTCGATTCTAACGAAGTGGAATTCTTTTTAAGAATTTAGGAAAACTTGGGTTTTCGAAAGAAATCGAACGGGGGGTAAATTGGGGGGGGGGAAACAAAAGGTGCCTTTTAAATTGATAAAATGGCTCTGGGGCACATGGGGCACTTGGGGAAAAGGGCACTTTTGGGAGGAAGAAGGGCATGGGCCCTGAAAATAAACAGTGCAGAAATGAACCCCAATTTCAGAAGACCGGCGGGTTTCCTGTGACGTCACCGCACTTATAAGACCGAGCGGGGGCCCGCGGGGAAAGCTCACACCCTCCCTGTACTGAAAGGGAAAGGTGCCTGGGGGTGATACCCGTTTCTGAAGAACTAAATTTTTACACACGATTTTTGGGGGTTTCCCTCAGCTTGTCTAAAGAGATTTCTCTGAATGTTCTATTTCTGTTTTTTTGGGGGTTTTTGGATCTAAAATCCAGGGGCGTCCACTTGCGGGCTGATTTTTAACATTCAATATCCAAGTGGGATCTAAGCCATTTCCCCTGTTTTATTCTTTTAAAAGAAACAGGGTTTTTACAAAAACAAAAACCATTTCCCTTTTTTTTGGTGCTAAATTTTCTATTGCGCAATTTACACCCGGGGGGTTTAAATTTTAAGGTTTTTTGGGGCTGGTTGGCGACAAAATAAACCTTTCTTTTTCAACGCCAAATAATTTTTTTTTTTTTTTGGTAGCCTAATTCAAAAGGGAAAAATTTTAAATTTTACAATTTTTATCTCTTTTTTGTTTTGGCGTAGAAATAGGGCCCCATTGAAACCCACGCTACAAAGCTACTATTTTTGTGGCCTGCTAAAATTTCTATTGCGAAAATTTAAAATCCGGGGGGTTTTTTAAAAGCGTTTTTTTGCTGCTGGGGCTGCAAAAAAAAAAACCTTTTTTTTTAACACCGAAAATATAAATTTTCTTGTAGAAAAATTCCCCAACGAAGGTTAATTAAGCCTTTTTGTGTTTTTTACCTTTAGTAAAAACACAAGGCTTGTAAACGAAAAAATACAAGAAAATTTTTTTCCGGGCCATTTGGGGAAAGCGCAATTTTATCCAAGGGTTCCCCAAAAGCTTTTTTACGGGGTTCTTTTGGGTCAAAAAAAAAGGGGTGTTATTTACCCTATACAGATGGGCTTCATCAAACAGTGTCTGCCCTTTTTTAGAAAAAAAACAGTATGTAAACCCAGAAAGGGGGAAGGCCTAAACTGCGATTTTGGCGTGGCACAAACATTTCTAAACGGGCCCAGGACTGCACAGCAAGGGGACGCCGCACCCCGGGGGTCACCGGGGGAAGGCCACAACTGCCGTTTGTCATCTTGCGGCCGTTGTTTTTTTTCACAACCCAAGGGTTCTTGATTGGTTACTAGGCCCTTACCCTTCCCCCAGATGACATCGGGACAAACCCCAGCCAAGAGCCCGGTGGGACCTCAACAAAACATTATTTGGGCCCAGGCCCGGGAACCCGGGGTCAGGGGGCCCTCACCTGCCCTCAGCCCGCCTCTGTCCCTTCCATTTCCCCTAACCCGGGGATCTACTATGGGGTCTGGGCTCAGCGCCACTAAAATAGCGGGGTTTTGAAAATTTGAGGGGGGGCACCCCAAGCTACGGGCCCGCGAAAAAATTTGGGGCCCCAATTTTTCCCCCAGCTTTTCTTGCAGTGGGGCGGCAAAGAAATAGATGGGGGAGAGTGGCAGGGGTAGGTCATTTTGGTGAGAGGTCCCCCTGGGCTTACCAAGCCCGGGGAAAATGAGGACGTATTGAGATAAAAACACAAAAGTTTGGATGTGAAACCCCAAAACCGCATTTGGGGACCCGGGGTTTAAGAAAGGGGTTTTTCATCACGCCCAGGAGAAGAGGGCGCCAGTTTTCGCGTCAGGCACCCGGCGCAGCCAGAAAGGGGGTTTTTTTGTGTGGCCGTAAAGGTCAGGGGGTAGCAGCATTGTGAGGTTTGGGGGGCCAAAGCGGCCACGGGGTAAAAAACCCCCTTCGCAGGCCCAAAGGGACATTTGGGGCCCACAGGGGCTCGGGCCGAAAGGCAGGGGGCGGCAGAAAGTCCCAGTGCGGAGCGTTGGCTGGAAAAAAAAAAGCTACTCGGGGGTGGGGCCCAGTTTTTTCTAAGACACCAGGGGCCAAATTAGGGGTTATATGTAGAATCTGGGGGCAAAAAAGTAAAAGCGTGGCCGGGGAGCAAACGTTGGCCACAAAGGGCCCCTGCGTCAAAACCCAATGCAGCGTCCCCCAACCGGGGCCCGGGGAGAAATTTGGCCAGTTTGTGGTGGCCCAAATCCTGCCGCTGCGAAACCCGGGGCAGGGGCCCATGGCAGGGAAATGCCATTTCAGCCAGCCCCAAGGCCCCCCACCCACCTTTTGCAAAAGGGCAGCTGTTTCTCTTTGAAAACCTTTCCCCCGGGTCCAGATGCTCCTCTCCCGAAAACTCATGGCCCCAAGCAGCCCTTTCAGAGGGCGTTGAAAAAAGGGGAACAACAGTAGGGCGTCCAACCACCCTTTAAGGGCAGCACTGACCGTCCCCTGTCCAATTTGTTGGTACTGCGGGTCCCCCCCCTTTCCAAATGGGGGGACTCGGGCACCATTCAGAAAAACAAAATGGCTTTCCCCGAGCCAGATGGAGTTTTCCAAAGCCGAAAATTTTTTTTCCCAAAAAAAGGCAGTACCAGCACTTCATAAATATGTAGAACAAAAGTGGGTCAGCCCCTTTAGCTTACGGGGTTTTTTCCAAGGTACAGGCAGCGCGGACGGGTTTGGGGCTTAATAAAGGTAGGGCCCCGTACATGTCCCCTTTTTGGCCCACTGGGGGAATGTGCTTCCCCGGGAAAAAGGCCCCCAAAAAAAATTGGACAGGAGACCCCCTTTCTCCTCCACTTTTCAAATGCTGCTCCTGCGGGCCCAAAGGCCCCCCTCCCCCCTCCTCCACCCCCCACCCCCTTCTCAAACCCCAAAAAAGTATGCTTCCCCATACCCCCAAGTGGGAGGGCCCCAAAAGGGTTTTTCACGCAGTTCACACCCCAGTTGCCTCGGCGAACGAAGTCACCCCAGGGGAGGAATGTCCCCCCGTCAAAGGGAGCAAGAAAAACGAAGGGGTGGGGTTTTTCCGCGCCAACTGCAAATCGGAAAACCCTGGTGAAAGGACAATGGGAGGGGAAAATGGTTGGGCCGCGCTCACCCAGGAGGGGTGGCCCTTTCGCCCTGCATGGCCCCAAAGGTTCAAAATTTGGGTTTTAAAAAGGGGTTTTTTGAAGTCTTCCCCCCGTCTTAAAAACATTTTTGGGAAAAAGGCCAGGAAAAAATTTTCATTTCACTTTTTTCCCTTCGTACAAAGCCAGGGGGGAAAACCCTCCCCGAGTTGCAGGGCAGAACGGCCTCCCCCCAAAAACGCTCCCGAAAATGCGATGTTTTTCCCCCCGCTTTGGAAAATTTCCCGCCTGCCATTTTTGGAAACCCACTTATGAAAAAGAGGGAAAAGGGCCCTTTTAAGATTTTTTTTTTTTATCCAGGCAAAACCGAATTTCTCCCCGTTTTAACTTTGGGTGTCAGCCAGTGGCGCTCATGCGTGACACCTTCCGTTTGTTTTAGGCCATTCGAGGGGGCCACGTTATTTTTCAGTCGCCAGGCTACGGGATGAATAAGTCATTCCACTGCTTCATGTCCTGGAAAAGTTTCGAAAAATCTGTCTGGGCGGGGGACTGGAGGGTGGCGACTACAAACTCGTGGCCACAATCCCCGGGGGGGCTGAAAAAGGAGGAGGAGGGGGAGGACATTGGGCATAACATTGTCTGGTAAATGAGTGGAAATTTTTTCCCCGGTGACAAGGGGAGGAGGGGGCAGGAAGGGAGGTGGGGGAGGTGGGGTGGAGTGAGGAGAACGGGGGGGATGACCCCAAGCACCCCTGGGAGAAAACAGTTGGGAAATGGGGGCAGGGGCCCCTCGGAGTCACCCTTTTGGGAGAAGTCCCCCAGATGCTTAAATTTTTTGGCTAGTGACACCGAATATCGCATCCGGCCCGAAAGGGGTGACTTCCCGGCTCTCCACCCCCATTGGGCCCTCGTACCGGCCCAAAAAAGGGACCTTTTTCCCCCCTAAAGGGAGGGAAGGGCAAATCAAATACTAAAAGGGGGAAAACCCCGTTTAAACAGTTGGCCGCTGCCTTTTGTGCGGCATCGTCCCCCTTTACCCGGGCCCCGAAACCGGGGGGGTTTTCCCCAGCGCTCACGGGACTACTGCCGGGGGCTTTCTGGGGGAAGGTTTGGGGGGGGGTTTTAAAAGTACCAGCTCCATTTAGCAGTAACCTAAAAATTTGGGGGTCCCCTAATTTAGCAACTTCCTTCCCCCCGCCTATTTAGGGAAAGGGGGGTTTACCAGCCGCAGCAGCAGCAGGACATGGGGGCATTCCCTGAAAACCCCCCCAGGTTGGGGGCCCACTTGGGGCAGAAATCTGCCACCCCATTTTTAAAAATTCCCCTGGGCAAATGGGCAGCCCAAACTGGATGTGTTTGGGGGGGAAAAATTGGCCCCAGTTTGCAGTGGAGAAGGTGGTTCCCGCCCCCCAGGGAGTGTTTCATCAAGCGGGGGGGGTTCAGTGCGGGGGGGCCATTTGTTACCCCAAGGGGAACCCCTTTTCCCCGGGAAATTTTTGAACGACTGACCCTTTGTCAAGATGGGGGAAACCGGGGTGGATCGGGCCCCGGAATTTTCCAAAACCCAATGCCCTTTGGCGCAGTCGGGTTCAACTACCCGCCTCACCACTATTTGATGCCGCCACCCCCCCAAAGCCAAAACATCGCTATAGTTTCCTTTCCCTCTGCCCACCACCGTTTTTTACCCGGGGGCTGGTATTGCCCCCCCACCTCAAAACCCCCTTGTCATTGTGCCACTCTATTTGTCCATGCTGCTGCTGCTGTTTCTGTTGCCGTGACATCCAACTGGATTGTCCACTCTTTTCGGCCTGGGAAATGTTTTGCCCCCTCCCCGGGAAAGTCCCTTGTGCCCCCTCTTGACCCCAGCTGTTTTCTCCCCGTCATCAACCCCCACTCTCGTCATTTGTGCCACTGGGGCCCGACCTCATGCTGTGCCCCCCCGGTGACCTCCGGGTCTCAGTCATTGTGCGCTCTGTGGCCTAATACTATTTTTGCCCCCCTGCAGAAAGTCCCCCTTTTTTCCCTCTCTGACCTCATGTTTCTGCTGTGACTTTCCCGTCGTGCCCTTTCCCCAATGTGTCATTGTGCCAAATGTCGACCTCATGCGCTGCCTGGCTGCTGGCCCCTTTCCCCCCACACTGTGGGGCCCACCCCCCTTTTTTTTTTTTGCCACCTTTCCGAATTTGTTCCCTTTTGCCCCTGGGCTTTACCCATGCTGTGATGTGGCTGCTGCCCCTGCCCCCCCCACACTGTGTCCTTGTGCCACTTCCCGGGCCTTTTGCTGCTGCTTTTGCTCCTGCCCTCCCCCCACCCTGTGTCATTGGTTTCCACTCTTTGGCCACCCTTTTTTGCCCGCTCCAAAAAATTTTGCATTTTGCCACTGGGCCCGACCCCTTTCTGTGCCACCGTGACCTTTCCCCACGTGTCATTGTGCCCCTCTGCGGGGCCTGGTAAGTTTTTGCCACTTCCAGAATTTCATTGTTTTCCACTGTCTGACCTCATGCTTTCTGTTTGGCCCGCCCCCCCGTCCCCCCCTTTCCCCACTCTGTCAATTTTAAAGTTTTCCACCCCGAAAATTCCAAATTTTTTTTTTTTCCAGCCCTTTTTCTGCCAAGAAATTTATCAGGCTTAAATTTGCTTCAGTTTTTTTGGTAAAATTTTTTCCCCCATAAATGCCCAGGGCATTTATAAATGAACGATTCTAAAGCGGCGGGAGTCATGTGCGTTTTCATTTTAAAAACCCCAAAATTTGTAAAGAAGACCAAACCCAAACTCCCTCTGCATATTTAACATGGAAAAAAACGTTCTACAGCACCCTGCAGGCCGGGGCCACCGGGAAATATGTTTTTTAAAACTATTCGTGCCGAAGAAATTCGGACCGAAACGAATTTTGTCGGAAAATTCGGCGAAGTGACCGCCCAAATTTTTTTGAAAAAATTCCCCAAAACCTAATAATCATTTTTAAAAAAAAAAAAAATTTTTTTTCACTAAATCTGCGAAACAAATCTGTACGATTTGATGTGGATTTGATGCTGGATATTTACCTGGGGAAATGCTACAATGCCAAGCATTTTCATCCCATGTGAGAGGGCTTTTTCCCCCACACAGAGAAAACACCATGTAGGTGTGTCTCCACATATTACCTATAGAGCATTAGTTATTCCACTGAAATTTTCTTCAAAGGGGCCCTCTTTGGGTCAGCCTGCCCCCTTTTGAATATGCCCCTAAAAAGGGCCCGCTGGGTATTTTGCCTGTGTAAATGTTCTAAACTAAACAAGAGGAGAAGAAGAGCACAATAAAGAGAAAAAATATGCAATCAAGAGTGCAACTAAATGTGTCAAAAAAGCACATAATAACCAAAAAAGAAGAGTAGATATACCAAAAAAGCGCAACAACCATAATTACATACAAACTAGCTTTTTAGTGTTTTTAGAATTGTCCTTGTCTCAATGAGGCCAAAAACCATGTCATGGACCAATAGGAAAATGCACTAAAGGCCTCCCTGTTTCTACATACAATATATTGACAATAAGGTAGGTCTAGAATAGCAAAAACACTCCCAAATATCAAATGAACACAAAAATAAATACTAAATATGTGATTTACAAATACATATATAATGATTAGAAAAAAAAAAATAGAATAAGTATAACGGATATATTGGGGTGAAGAGTAGGTTACATCAGACCATGTCATAAGAAACCGCAGCAAAGAGCCCCTAGATAAGATCCACACGTATTGCTGCACAACAAGATAGCTTCTTCAGGGGAATGTTTGGGTTTGGGCCACTTTCCCCGAACTCATTGGGTTTCCCCCCCTTCATAACCGCCTGTAATACAGAATTCAACGGGGGTAAAAACGCAAACGACGACTATGATTTTACATTGCAATCAATAAGAGTATTGTACATTTTTTAGACGCTTATTTTTGGCATATTTCGGCGCGAAAGGCACCTGAAAATAAAGGTAAAACAAACTTAGTGTCAATGACCCTTTATGATATGTTCACATGGCTTGTTGAATCCAATTTTGGATCCGTTTTTACATGCGTGTTTGCATCCATGTTTCAGATCCTAAAAGGACCCAAACATGCATCTAACAATGTGCAGTGTGATTTACATTGCTTTCAATGTAAAACACGCAATCAGTGTTTAGACAAGTGATCGCCGATGCATGTTTACATGCGTCTTTGTGATGCGTCTTTCGGATCTGTTCAAACAATTGTAATGTCAATTCTTGATCTGAAAGATGCAGCAGGAGCCCTATTTAAAACTATAGGGTGCGATCCTGCTGCAGCCAAAACGCATCCAAACACACACCTGCATGTTGGATGTGATTTGGATGCAATTTACGCAGAGCTTTTGGATGCATTCCTCGGATCCAAAAACGGATCCAAGGCGCCATGTGAACATACCCTAAGGGTGCGTTCCAATGGCACAGGACAAATACTGGCAGGTATTTGTCCTGTTTTGCGGCCGTCCCCATGGCCGTGGGGGGGGATGGCTTTTCTCCGCGATGAGCAGAGAAAAGCCCTCCCCCTTCACATTGGCTAGCACAGATTCCATCCGGAAACCGGACCGAAGATGGTGCTTGCACAATGTTTTGCGGCCGGACCGCTGGCGGCAAAACCGCCGGACGGAAAACCCGTGCAGTGGGGACTGCTGCACGGGTTTTCCATAGAGCACCATTGTGCTCATTTTCGGCCAGTTTTTCAGGAGGTCTGAAAAACTGCAAACCGGCTGAAAAACTGGCCGAAAACCCGTGCAGTGGGGACATGCCCTTAGGGTTTATGAACGCAGTTCTGCAGCTGAAAATCCTTTCTATACATCTAAATAGGGTTGTTTCAGCCAGAAGCACCTGTATTTCTAAATTGTTCAGATGAACGGAACTGTTGCAGAAATTTCTGTAACAAGTCTACCTTAACACATTAGATGACTGGTACTGCACAAACTGCCTAAAGCCTGTGCTGTTTCCTACAACCTGTGCGCAGAATAGAAGCTCAGTGGTTAGCACTGTTGCTTTCTGCACTGGGGTCCTGGGTTCAAATCCTCTTAAAGACAATGAGCCACATGTATGAAAACTGACTAGGTCTAAAATTCACTTTCTTTCCATAGCAACCAATCAGAGCGCCCCTTTCATTTCATATAGTGCTCTGGAAAAATGAGAGGGGCGCTCTGATTGGTTGTTATGGGAAATAAAGTGAATTTTAGACCTAGACAGTTTTCATACATGTGGCCCAATATCTACAAGGAGTTTGTATGTTTTTTCCTATGTTTGTGTGGGTTTGCTCCAGGTACTCTGGTTTTCCCCACACTCCAAAAACATAGTGGTAGCTTAATCTGGAATTTATTCTGTTAGCCTCAATGAGGACTGGGAGCAATGTAAATGATGACAATCTCTGTACAGCACTGTGGAATGTAACAGCACAATACAACTGTCTAAAATAAGTATTAGCGTAAAGAGTACATTTAAACCAAAGAAAATACAGAGAACTGCAGAGATTTTACTTGGAAAACCTTTTACTGCGAGTTTAACAGAAAAGTAGCAAAATAGAATAAAAGAGCCTAACACTCGCAAGAGCATTGCATTGAAATGCTTATTGTGTTTTAACGTATGTTACACAAATATAGCAAATCTACTGGTTTTCTCCCAAACCATTTGCAAGTGTATTAATCCGAGAAGAGCCGTGCATGCATTCACATATTGTTTGCACGATAATAAAAGACATGGCTAAAAAAAGATTCTAAGGTGACAGGCATTGGGCAGACAGGGTTGTTAGTTTATGTAGGCTATAGGCAGAGTCGACTGGAAAATTTTGATCACTTTAATTTACTATATCCAGCATGCCTGCTGTACTCGTCCAGCGCCTTTATCAAGCTGTGTGAGGTGGTATTGATTTTTTTATTTTCTATGTAGGATAAGAAGACAGAGAGTTAGGAGCAAGAGTGAATGAAGAACCTTCCTCAGATTACTGCTATTCTCAAGCTTATTGCATCCTGTCGTTTGTAGTTTCAGATGATGTCCAGTGTGTCAGAGATGCTTGAAGCAATAAACAGGGTGACTAACAATAGACAGGCACTGGACGAATGGAAAAAATAGAATCCACAAAGAAAGTGCAAATGCAGGAAAAAAAAGTCGAATTTGAAAAGGACACTTGCTATAGGCATTTAGATGTGTGCAGTGCTAGAGCCGGCTGTAAACGGCCATGACAGAATTCAGTTTGCTGTCGTTTCCTCTGAAGAACTGGAGGCTTTTTTTGTCAGTCGGCTCTGAGGTTGAACAAGATATAAGTAAAATAAAACACACATTCTGGAACAATACCCCTTTGTGATTTGTCGTTCCGTTTAGCTCGTAACATTTGACTATACAAACATAAAGAACGCACAGTTGTGACTGCGCTGGAGCTCAGGAGCAGGCAGGAATACTAGAGCGCTATGCAAACAGGCTGACAACACTAGATCCAAGCCAAATTCCCTGTGACAACGGCTGGTCTTAACGTTGGGCTCAGACAGTGTTTTTTGCCATGTATTTTGCAGCAGTATTTGTCAACCAGGAATGGGTCCAAACACAGAGGGACAAGACTTTTAGGGCGCGTTCACAGGCACAGACAAATATGGCGCCGTATTGTCCTGTTTCCCTCCCGTCCCCATGGGCGCGGGGGGGGGGGCTTTCCTCCGCGATGAGCGGAGACAAGCCCTCCCCCCCTCCCATTGAGCAGCACATCTTCCGTCTGGAAACCGGACGGAAGATAGTGCATGTTCAATGTTGGGCCGGCGACAAAACCGCCGGGCGGAAAACCCGTGCAGTGGGGACTGCTGCACGGGTTTTCCATAGAGCACCATTGTGCTCATTTTCAGCGGTTTTTCAGACCGCCTGAAAAACCGCAAACCGGCTGAAAAACCGGCCGAAAACCCGTGCCATGGGGACATGGCCTTATGATTCTTTTCCTCTGTGTAGGCTCCACTCCTGGTTTGGGCTTACAAATACCGCTACAAAATATGCATGAAAAAAGTGTGAACACAGCCTTACAGTGACCACTATAGGATAGTGCTGGTGGATAGGGGCACGTTCACACAGCTGATTAGGATGCTGATTCTGGTGCAGATTCAGCTCTGAATCCGACTGCAATCTGCCTTACTTTCTTTGTAATGGATGCAGCCAAAGTATTGTGGAGAAAAACAAGACCACTCCTAAGGAGACATGTATGATCGGGTTTTTCACCCTTTTCTGGGGTAAAATGCGCCTAAGTGAGTAGTCTATGATGTCTAATGCGCCTAATGAATGTGTTAGGCGCATTGTTCGTAAGACTCGACGCTTTCTAATGCGCCTAATATGAGGGGGGGGGCGTTTTGGGGGTGTTATGGAGGTATGTCGCACAACACTCGTAATATTAGAAACATATATAGATGTGGTTCGGCAAAACTAGGCGCATTACTGCTCGGACAGGCACACCTATTTTAATGAGTCTGAGGAGTCGAAGTACAATAATAAAAAGTAATTTCTAATAGTTATCACACTATATAAAATTAAATTATTTAAATGTAATAAAAATGTTATCATATAAAAATAATAAAAATATATATAATATCCCAAAAATATAAAAATATCTCCTATAAAATGTATTTAAAATTAATAGAATCTAAAACTAATTTTACATTAAATAACCCACTGATGTTGTTCAGATTTTTAATTTTTACTACATTCAATTTGAAATTTATTTTTGTTGCCCTCACCCTTTATTCTACATACAGCAAGACCCAGAACACCACAGGTCTGGCTGAGACCTGTGGTTCACCAAGCAAGATCAGTACCATAGTTTCTATTTACTGACATGCTATTCTAATGACTTTTCTTTTGTTTCCAGATGATCTATTGCCTTTATACATGTTGGGTACATTACTAATGCGCCTATGTTCCATAATGCGCCTAACACATAGGCGAGGCGCGATGAACTTTACACACAATTTATGAACACACAAAAACCACTTTCGTACATTCAGGCGCATTATACACTGAAAATGAGACTCGACTATTCACTTTGAAGCACCTTCCGTCATACATATCTCCCCATGTGCATTAACATCTATGTAAGCGAACGGTATAAATACACGATGAGACTCTCAGTTTTTGTGTTGTACAGTGTAGTATAACTCACGATATAGCATGTAAGCTGGATCCCAATTGATCCACTGATGAAGCTGCCGATCTTTCTTCCCTCTATCGGTATATCCAGTATCACGTATAACACGATGTATATAAATTAATATATTAGAATGTTTGACTCCTCTTTCCACTGGGATCTGACTCGAAAGCTGGGAGCATTATGATCTGGCGCTTCTAACTTTGTTGTACAATGTACGGTACAACTCATATAACAGCAGAAGTAGATACAAACTCAGGAAATTGAGCAGCTCCGTTCCCTTTGTACACGTATTCCATAGGAATTCTATGACATAGGATAATCCAGAATCTTAGATCTTGGGTCCCAAATATCCCACTTGGGCAATTGCGTCGCTTAAGAAAAAACTGCACAGCTGATGAAAATTTTTGCAAGGATAAGGCACAGTCCTGTGGCAATGTGGTGTAGGCTGCACCCAGGGGTAGTGCCAGCCTTCCAAGCACTGGTAAAGTGCATTTTGGAAATCTTCGTAAGCTGTGAAGTTTACTCTTAAGCGACGAAATAGGATATTTCGAACCCAAGATCTAAGATTCTGGATTATCTTTTGCTGAGAATTCCTATGGAATACGTGTAAAAAGGGAACGGAGCTGCTCGATTTGCTGAGTTTGTATCTACTGACGCTTTTATATGAGTTGTACCATACATTGTACAACAAAGCCAGAAGTGCTAGATCATAATCCTCCCAGCTTTCGAGTCAGATCCCCTTGAAAAGAGAAGTCCAACTTTCTAATATCATTCTTTCTAATGCAAAATCAGTGTTGTTGTGCACACAATGCTGATTTTCCTCGCTACTGATTTCATTTCAGCGCTGAAAAGAATTGACATGTCCGCACTGAATCTTCAACCCACATATAGGAGGGTAAAAACCAGCATCAGATCCTCGTGTAAAATCCGCAATTACAGGCTAGGATTCAACAAAGCTAAAATTTTCAGCGTCCAAATCAGTCGTGTGAACATACACTTATAGGAAAGTGCTTGGTGGAGAACTGCTTACATGCCAAACATGTGGATGAATGTTAAAAGCATCAATTATAAAATGTTTTTGATGCATATTTTTATGCAGAAAATGCACATTTTACATGCACTTTACGTACCAAAATATTAAACATGCATCAGTACTGTCCCATTGTTTTCTATGGGAAGATTCAGCATTTATGCATACAATGGCCCAGAGATGGGGAATGTCGTTGTCTTAACTGTCATATGCAGTGCTGTGATGGTGTAGACTGCATACTTATGTTTATAAGTGTCTCACAGCACTTGATAAATTTGTCACATTGTAAGAAAAACTGTCCGTGCGATAAAAAGTGTCCTAGGCTGTGACAAATTTAGTGCGACATGTATGAAACTTGGCACTGACATCCCTCTACATAGCCCACGGGTGTTAGCTGCTAATTGCAACTTACACCCGGCGGTAACAGCGTGGTAGATCACTGCCGCCATCCTGTGCTGTTTAACCCTTTAGATGTCACGGCAAAGATGGCGTCGAAATCAATGAGAAACGGCGCCACGCACTGTTCCGCAATTCGATTAGGACATCAGCGGTGAGATCGCTGTGTAGTAAAACCCCATAAATTTTTGACCCTAAAGTTAAAAAAAATTAAAAAAATTAAAAGTTCAAATCACCCTCCTTTCGCGATTTTGAAGTAAAAAATAAAATAATAAAAAAGTTACACATATCTGATATTGCTGCCTCTAAAAAAGTCCGATCTATTGAAATATAACATAATTTATCCCGTATGCTGAACAAAGAAAATTCCAAACGCCAAAATTGCGTTTTTTTTCCGTCATTTCACGTCCCCTTAGAATTATAATAAATTTGATAAAAAAACTCACATGTATTCCAAAGTGTTATCAATAAAAAGTAAACTCCAGCCCATAAATGCATCCTCACTTAAGTCCATAGGTCTCAGTACAAAAAAGTTATTGTTTGCAGAAAATGGCAACATCACGCAAATCTCAAAACTAGAATACGTTTGGAATTCTACATGTTTGGTATTGGCAGATGTGTATCAACCTGTAGAATACAGTTAACACATCATTTTTAATAAAGATTGAACGGCGTAAAAGATAAACACATTTTTGTTTCACACTTCAAATTTTTTTGCGGTTTCTCAGTATTTTCTATGATAATATGAATAACACCATTAGAAAGTACATCTTGTCCCACAAAATAAAAGCCCTCAAGATGCTGTGTGAATATACCCTTAGACTTTTTCACACAATCATTGGGGGACATGTATGAAAACTGTCTATGACTTTCTTTGTTGCCCATAGCAACTAGTCAGAGCTCCCTATTCATTTTTTCAAAGCACTATATGAAATGAAAGGGGATCTCTGATTGGTTGCTAAGGGGAAAAAAGAAAGTCTTAGACCTAGACAGTTTTCATATATGAGGCCCAATTACTATGTCTTTTTGCACACCTTTTGACTCACAAAATTAACATTTATTTTTTGTAATTATACGTAAATAACTGCACAAAAACTATAACATTAAGGTTTAATTAACCTAAATGGTAATAAGCGTGCGTAGAGCACACAGCTGCGCTTTTTTGTGCACCATTTGCCACAAGAGTGCAGGATCATTACGAGTGCGTAAATATGCCAGAAAACGCATCAATTACAATAAAGTCCCCCGTGCATCGAATACAATGAAAAATGCATCAAATACAACTAAATTTACTGTACTGAAAAACACATGAGAATTTGCATCATTTGCTTTTTCCATAAAGTATGAGAGTTTTTCACTGCAAAATCTTATGCAATGTGAACATAAGGCCACATGTATGAAAAGTGTCTAGGTCTAAAACTCAATTTATTGCCCATAACAACCAGAAAGCCCCTTTAATTTTTCCAGAGCACTATATGAAATGTAAGGGGCGCTCTGATTGGTTATTGTGGGTAACAAAGTGAGTTTTAGTTTTCAGTTTTCATACATGTGGCCCATAGTCTTAAATGTGTCTTGACAGTATTCACGTTTCTATACTTCCACTGATTACTGTGGATGCATAAGAGTCCGTCTACACAGCAAGCATTTCCAGTCGGAAATCTATGCGGATTCAGATTTTAAAAACCATCAAAAACCGACTGTGAAACCATTCCTGTAGACCTCAATTGAAAATCCGCATTGTAGTTCAAACGACTTGAGGTCGGTTTTCAAAACCGTTGTTTTTTTCAAAAATATAGAACATGCTCAATCTTCCACTGTATTTCACTCAGAAAACGTTGGAAAATTTACTATTAAGGTCAAAGAGATAGCATGAAAAACAACCAGAAAGCTTTGTGCATATATAATTCCGCAGACCCACGTCCAAAACGCAATAGTGCTCTATGATGCAAAAACGATTGAAAAACCGAATGCAAAAGCCACATCAAAATCCGATTGAAATATGCGCCAAAAACTGAATTAGAAATGTTTGGGTTCTTGTATAAAATACTGTGCAAATACTTCTCGGATGATATTAGGATTCAGAATGCGATAAGTATTTTGTCCTTTGTTGGGTGGACGTACCTTAAAGAGAACCTGTCACATAGTTTTTGCCCCTCTGGCTCAGGACAGAACAAGCCAGTGTCAGACCTGCTGTTTCCAGTGCTGTGCCCCTTATTCTGTAAGATGCTGGAGTTTTCATGTATTTAATGCTCAAATCTGCAGTTTTCAGCCAGAAGAGTCATTCGAAGAGTCCTTCAGAGTCAGTTTTTTTCAAACCCAGCCAACCTGAGGCTATCCCCGCCCACCTCAACTGACAAACCTATTACTTTGAATAGGTAGAAACATGTGAATAACTGTCAGTGGGCAGAGCTAGCCATTGGTGGGTGGAGCTAACACCTGCTCATGAATAAGATTTGAGGGGTAAATGCTGTAAAACTCCAGCATCTTACAGAATAAGGGGCACAGTGCTGGAAACAGCATGTCTGACACTAGCATGTGCTGTCCTCAGAATGGAGGGCATAACCTATGTGAGAGGTTCCCCTTAAGGGCGTGTTTTGAAGTGAAATTGTGTCGTGTATTTTGAGCCGTTTGTGCACCGAAAATCCGCTCCATCATTGTTTCAATGAAGCGTTTACAGCAGTAAAACCTCTAGAATTGACAAGACACTTAAATTACGCCAGTAAAAGTGTTCCAAAATATGCGGTGTAACTACACTTGTAAAATACGCATCATGTGAATGACATTGTTAGAAGCATGGATTAGGGTATGTTCACACAGCATCTTTTCGGGCCATATTTCAGGGCGTAATTGGAGTTTTTTTTTTCCTGTGGGTTGAAAAACACCACAATCTGCCTAAAAAATTACACCGACAACATGCAGCACTTGGAAAAAAAACACTACCCAAAGAGTGCTGTCGGATTGTATAGATGGATTCTTTCAGATTCATACAGAATCCAACAGAAACACCCTCGTGGGGAATCAGAGGCCTAAAGCAGGGCCCCTACAGAAGTCTATAGGTGTCCTTTTATGGCTCTGCACAACCTGGAGCTATGGTTTAATATTATTCTGTTACTGTACATTGATCTGTACTAAGCGCTCAACAAATGTGTAATGTTTCTACTATCACTGACCCGCAATGGGATGTTTTTAATTAATAATAAAAAAATGTAAAAATACAACGTAAAACTGCTGAAACACAACATCATAAATTTGAACTCCACGGAATATAATGTTTTCCTATTTGATAGATTTAATACTATAGAATGACATTTCAAGCCTTTCCTTTCCTTTGAATATCATTCCTGTATAAGCTGCTTCTACATTGGGTCTGGGTTCTGCAATAAAAAGTAAAAAATAAAAAGAGCAAATGTATCACGCTGTCTGCTGCATAATTTCTCCAGTTGAGTTTAAACCAGAATCTGCTGTTATTTTTAGGCCAAGAAGAGGAAGGCTAAATATTGCATTAATTGCCTTATGCCTGTTGCTGTTAACTAAATATTTCGTAATTGTTCTTCACTGTTGTGAACGGCGAGGAGCTGAATCTGCAAATAAAAGCCACAGACATGGGTGATGAACTATGGCTCAAGCTGCGTTCTATCACCTATAAATATTCAAAGTGATTGGAAGTAAACACTTATTCTATTGAATAATACATTGAAATGAATGGCTCATTTTCTTGATATGTTCCACATTTTGAAGATTTGCAAGCTAATTATTCCCATGTGTGACAAAGCTGACTATTGATGTGTTCTACTGTCAGACATTGTCAATATTCACAATAATAGCACATCTGCACTTAATCAATAGCTAGAGGAGATGCATCATCGAGGAATGTTTATGCATGCGTGTGCATGCAGGTGTATATAATATACAGAATTAGACTGCAGAAGACCCATAGTATACATAGAATGGATACACTAAAGAGGCAAAATTAACCTGACACTATTCGTAATAATGTAGTTGCTATCTATCTATCTATCTATCTATCTATCTATCTATCTATCTATCTATTTATCTATCTATCTATCTATTTAGACAGTTATATATATATATATATATATATATATATATATATATATATATATATATATATAAATCTCTATCTATCTATCCATTATAAATATCCGTTTGTGTGTGTGTATATATATAAATATATATAGTTTCATACATAAGATGCATAATTTTGAATATACTATATATAGTATGCATGTACGATATATGCATTTATATATGTAATATAAATGTGCATATTTATCCACATTCACAAAATGCATAACCTCGAACATTCACTTTATGCATCATTTTATACATATCTAAGAAAAAGTGGCAGTCTCCTATTCACCCATGCCAGTGCAATGTTTCAGCTTTGCTCTAAAGTCACAGCATGCTTGAAACGTTGCAGTGATATGGAGGAATAAATGTTCATTCTCTTCAGTCAGTGAGCACCAAAAGGTATATATATATGCACTATTCGTACACACATATTTAACCAAATGCACAAAATACATCCTTTTTTCAGTCTATTATTCAAATCCTTGCAGATCTTTTCCTTTACTAACAAGTAAAATTGATTTTAATATCTTGTAATCATAAAATTTAGGATGCTGCTTATTTGTTATAGTAAAGAATTTAGACCCAGGCAGAATGCATAGACGGATACTGTCGAAATACCACAATTCATGGCTGCATTGGGTGCCCACATTAATAAAATAGTAAATATGTTTCTAATGCCAATTTCCATGGCATTTTTTATTTATTTTTTGCCTCCGCAGCTGGCACCCATCTGCCGAATCAATACTGCAGGCTGAAATAAAACATATGAAGATGCGATCAAACAAAATTGAATTTCATACAAAAGTTAGCAAATCTATATCAGATTATCACCGCAAAACTTCATTGTCATTGATCTATCATGTATTATTATTGTTTGGACAAAATTGTCATGGACAGGCATTTAGCAGCTAGTAAGAGCCTTGGGGGTATATAAAAGAGATTACATTGATGTTTGTAGGTTATGGGAGTGTAAAGGGCCATCAAGCCTGATGTCTGTTTATGCGCACATTTTTCCCACATATTGTAATGTACATTTATTGTTCATTATCTCACCTTTTATTCACACAGCCTTGTTTTCGTTCAGTCATAATCATCAGTAAATCTAATTTCCATTTCACCCTGTTTTATTGGGCCTTCAATTTGTGAGAATCATATAAAAGGACAGTTATTGTTTGCTTTCGGATATATACAGGAATTACTATCAAACATTGTACTTCGGCAGAGAGTCTTTTGTGCTTTATTGAAAAAGAGGAAGTTTAATAATCTTGAAATGAATGTCTGATTAAAATGAAATTTTTAGCTAAATTGTGTTGCATATGCTGTAATTTGCTGCTTAATTTATTGAGCTTAGAGAAGGGGGTGGCTGGTAGGCTTAACCTGCCTGAAATACTGTAAAAACAAGGCTCTAGTTGAAACACCATGCATGACGCCGGACAATAAGACAGGATGCTGATATACTTCTAGGAGGGCTCTGAACGCTAGACTTATTTGCAGGATGTTGTGAAAATCCTTGCCCAGACAGATGGCTTTGTTGTCTGACCTCTCAGGCTTTTGGAATCGCAGTTGTAGCAAATAATTAAGCTGCAATCTTATTAAGGAACTACAAAGTAGACTTTCTCGTCCTACTTCAGGGTAATAGAAATAGTTTAACACATTTGATAGTTTTATCCCATAGGTATTTTAGATACTTAGATCTGGGTGAGGGAGGTGGAAGTGTCTTGATAGCTATTTGATATTGAGTTGTGACAGAACCATAAGGGGTAATGGTTGGAAGTTATTAGGGTTGTTTTTGGGGTCCTAAAAGACACTGGATGGCTATTACTTTATAATCACTCAGGACGAGAATGCCCACCATGAGTGCCAGGCAGTTGCTGCATAAGGACCTGTGATCATACTCGGTTTTCTCCAATGAAGGACTCGTAATGCTAGGTGACCATATTTCATATTGTTAGGGTAAGTTCACACGGCTTAATTGCGGGGCGTACTGTACAATTACCCCAGGTGTTCGCGGAGTCATGCTGATAGACATGCATTACTTGCGGCGTGAATAAATGTCAGGTCAGTTATCTCCCCGCTCGTACAATACGATCGTATTATGCGCCCGGGGAGAGGAGGCGCAATCCATAGTTCTCTATGAGAGCTATGGATTACCGTAATGATTGGGGCGCTTTTAGCTCGTATTAGGGCACAGTATGCCGCAAAATATGTGGCGAAATGCGCCCCAAAATAAGCCGTGTGAACATAGACTTAGGGTATATACTGCTTCTGTCAGGATGTGGGAAAGGAGCCCCTTCCTGCAGTGTTTGTGTATGTGACAATGTAGTAAAGGGTTAAATTAAATTTAGAGCTACAGAACATCAGGCTCCATTACATATCAAATACACAACTATGATCTCTGGTGACCTATAGGTGATGTCTTCTGTAGTTGCAAATCTTCCCTTTCCTCATTTTCTCCATTCAGCCCTGACCACCGTGTTATTCCACCTATGGCTGTGCAAAGTTTGCTCTTCAGATATCTTTGGATTCCTCATTTTAATTCCATTCACTCAACACAGACTCACTATCCTGGTGCCCCAAGAGTGTTTTCCTGCTGCTATTTCTTGTGCTTTTGGGCTGCCCAGTGCTCCCACATAATAATAACATTACTATACTTACCTCAAAAATAACATTGCTATACAGATGTGCATAAAGTGCACCAAAACAATAGTGCTTCGTACAGTGTTCTGCAGAATACAAAACAGACTGTGCCTCTGACAGTAATTTATGTTAGTGCTATAAACCGTGTGCCCCAACAAAAATGATGCACAGTAGATAGTGCCTCAATAATAACCCTATCAAGCAGATAAAGTCAGACAGCTGAGCTCAGCAGCTATTGCCCTCAATTAGTAATAGTATCCACATGGTGTCCCCAAAAATAATTGTGCCAGAGTGCCGCCATAGTACAAAGCAGATGCCCCACCACAATATTATTCCAACTGTGAAATTATTCTGTTAAAGGGGTTGTCTCACTACAAGATTTGCTTTTTATGTTAAAGATCTTGGACAAACAGGTCACTTTGCAATATATGTCCATTACCAGTGTCCTACCTATTACTAGATATCCCCTCTTGTATGGGCTGCATCAGCTCCTCGGGTCGCTATAGCTACAGACCTGTTTGATCTCTCTTGATAGACTGCCAGGACTGGTTGCTATAGCTACAGACCTGGCTTCTACTGCAGTCAAGGAGCCAGTAAACACACCCCTGAATTCAAAGTGAAACCAAGAAAACAGGACTGAGGTAAGATGAATCAATGTAGTGAGATAACTTCTTTAAGCATAGTGTTCCTAATATGCCCCTAACATTAATAATACCCACATGGTGCTGCCCCCCCAAAAATAGCCCCCTAAATCACATGTTCCCATGTGTTCTCAAAGTAGGCCCCAAGGAATAGTAAGCTGTGTTGGGGCGGCACTCAATGGGATATGTCCACTTTGTGGGTGCACATTAAAAGGTTTGAGAAAACCAAGTGGCATGAAACTAATATAACGGCACTCCAACAATTTCTTTGAAGAAATTTTATTGACAAGCAGTGATCAAGCTCCAAGTGAAATAATTCGTTTCAAGTGACACATTAATTTGGACGTTTCGGTCAGCGACCTTTATCACAATTGTCGCAAGGGAATGACCATCAGTGGAAATAGAGATAACCGGCCGGAGCAGTGTACTGTAGTGTAGTGGGAGCAAAAAGAAATTGGTTAGGCCTCTCTTCCCCACGGCTTATTTCGGACGGATTTGCCGACGGATTGACGATCGTCAATCGTCGGCAAATCCGTCCGAATAAGTCACAGCCTATTTTCTATTGATTTCAATAGAAAAAATACGCTCGTCGTTCACCCACGACGCAAATTCCGTTCCGGATTGCGGCCCGAGGCGGATTGACGACGGCAATCCGGGGACGGAAAAACAATTCAAAGTCAATTAATTTCCGGACGGATTCACCACCTACAATGATTGTAGATGGGGATCCGTCGTGAAATCAGTTTACAAATACGTGCCACACTTAAGTGGCACTTATTTGCGAACTGATTTTCACACTGATTTCAGACGTATTTACATCGGAAATCCGTTTAAAACGGTTCTAGAAATAAGCTGTGTGAACGAGGCCTTAGAGTGCTGTTATGTTAGTTTTAGGCCCAAAGGAATAGTACCCTCAAGCATAGTGCCTGCTTAGAGGGTTTTCCTATCTGGCTATTTCACAGAGCCCACTTAATTTAGTTTTCTCACCAAAATAAATAGATTTTAACATGTGTGGAAATGTAAATGAAGACTATTACCAAATACTTTGCTGTTTTGATTTTGCTTTGTTCAGGAGATGAAGAAGATTTGATCTATTGCTAGTGTACACAAGTTTCCACCTTTCTATGCTCTCCATTATCTGTCATTGCTCTGACCACAGTGAGTCACACCCTACTGAGTCTTATCGCCAGCCTTATCAGAGCTGATACGCTAATCACTGCTATGAACCCACCCTCACCAGGAAGTGGGAGTCTGAAGCTAGCTGTGGCTGTGTGAAGCAGCATGTGAGACAATCCCTTTAAGGCTCCCAGTTCATGGTTAGGTTGAGGGTGGTTCTACAGCAGTGGCTGACATATCAGCTCTACTAACCCTAAGGGCGCATCCCCACGGCATAGTACAAATACCGGTCGGTTTGCCGGCTGGTATTTGTCTTGTTTTGCGCCCATCCCCATGGCCGCAGGGAGGGTGGGGGTTGGGAGGAGGGTGGCCCTCCCATTGAGAAGCACAGATTCCGTCCGAAAAACCGGACGGAAGATGGTGCTTGCTCAATGTTTTGACGCCGGCCCGCCGGGACTGCTGCACGGGTTTTCCATTGAGCACCATTGTGCTAATTTTCGGCCGGTTTTTCAGGCGGTCTGCAAAACCGTAAACCGGCTGAAAAACCGGCTGAAAACCCGTGCAGTGGGGACATGGCCTAACTGAACTTGTTAGAGAGACATTGGTGGTAAAGGGGATTTAATCATACATGCCAACTCTCCCGTTTTTGGCGGGGGGGTCCCGCTATTTGGGGTCCCCTCCCGCCCTCCAGGGGGAGTTGGCATTCCTCCCGCCTGCGCAGCAGGGCGGGGGCTCTTTAAATGGCCGCGGCGACAGAGTCGCGCTAGTGCGCTACTCTTGCGCCGCCGAGCCGCTCCTAAAGGCGGGTGAAGCGGCCGCTGCGCCCGTTTCACCCGCCCGGAGTCTCGCTGTGCAGGGAGGAGGCAGGAGAGATCGCTCCCTCCTCCCTAATCCCCCTTGTATGTCCGGCGCCGGTGTGTGCGCCGCACAATTCAGGTCGGGCGCAGGGGAAGTGACGCGCGGCTGGCGGCGAGTGACGCGGGCCTGCACTCACTTCCCCATGCGCCGCTGAGGAGATCGACCGGAGCGGCCGTGCTGCAGAGCCTGGTGAGGTAAGTGGATTTTATTATTTTATTTTTATAGCTATATGTGGGGCTCTGCCTGGCAACAATGGGGCCCTACCTGGCAACAGAGGGGACATCTACCTGGCAACAGAGGGGACATCTACCGGGCAACAGAGGGGGCACTACCTGGCAACAATGGGGGCACTACCTGGCAACAATGGGGACCACTACCTGGCAACAGAGGGGTGCATCTACTGGCAACAGAGGGGGCCTCTACCTGGCAACATTGGGGGCACTACCTGGCAACAATGGGGCACTATCTGGCAACAGAGGGGGCACTACCTGGCAGAGGGGGCACTACCTGGCAACAATGGGGCACTACCTGGCAACAATGGGGGCACTTACCTGGCAACAGAGGGGCATCTACCTGGAACAGAGGGGGCATCTACCTGGCAACAATGGGGGGCACTACCTGGCAACAAGGGGGCACTACCTGGCAACAATGGGGCACTACCTGGCAACAGGGGGGCACTACCTGGCAAACAATGGGGGCACTACCTGGCAACAATGGGGGCACCTACCTGGCTAACAAAGGGGGGCACCTACCTGGCTAACAAAGGGGGCACCTACCTGGCTACAGAGGGGGCATCTACTTGGCTACAAGGGGGCATCTATCTGCCTGTAAGGGGCACTACCTGCTTATGGGGGGTTACTACCTGGCTATAAGGGCATCTACCTGGCTTTCTTCCAAAGCCGTTATGCAGTTAGGTGGAGAGGGTATGGCTTTTTGAAGGGGCGTGGCATACCGACAAGATGGGCGTGTCCATGCAAATTTTTGCTAAAATCTCCTCCTTTTTCATTTTCAAAAGTTGGCAACTATGGATTTAATATCCAGACACAGAGCTCTAAAGGGCTAAGGTTTGTGAGTTAGAAAGGTAATCAAGCTCCCGTGCACCTGTCTAAACTGCAGACGAGGCTTCATATAGACTGCAAGCTTTCAGTGTGTGGTCCACATGCATAAACAGAAGGAATGATCTACCCAGGATCCACCCACAATAACCCTGTCGATAATAGACAAGAGGTTGCCAGCCTAGGTTATATTAATTGTTGTTTAGAGATGGTAATAGCTGTGCTGTCACAACCTGACAATTTTCCTACAAGAGAGACTCTGTTCACATCTTCATTAGAAGCTCTGTTGTAGATTCCATAGTCTGCAGTAATTTTTTTCTGTCAAAATGATGAACACCTTGACATAACCCAGTGAACCCCATTATAAGTAACTGGGGTCTGTCAGGTGTTGCCATTGTTGTGTGACTGACCTTGCACAGGGTTCTGGCCTAAGATATGTGACAGGGCCCTGAAACAGTGAAATGCTGATGTTTCAAGAATCTGACAGCGGTTGTCCCTCTTAAGAAGGAAAGATGAATCATGGTAATCACTGTGTGAGCATGGTGGATCTCAGCTGTGCTTCAATATGGTCAAGCAGGCATCTGCAAACCACTAGGTGTCATGAGTACTCTTTATGGTTAAATAATGGGCAAGAGATAATATGCCAGGGTCATCTAGAAATAGTCATTTGTGGGTACAATTACTGCTCCCCTGCATTCCCAAACCATAATGCTCCCATTCACAATGCATCCTGCACAGCGGGATGTAATGATTTGAGCCCTCACATATCTAAACATATTTATATAGTAGATATTTCTAACACAGTGAGAAGCAGACTTCCATCTAAATCTTCAAGGAAGAGTTGTCTTAAAGAACATTCAGAATCCCACCACGCACAGTACAGTGCAGAATGAAGCTTCTTTAAGAAAAGGACTGCTGTACTTCTGGATAGCTATTTACTACCAACCAATCGTTTTTCTTATCATGGTACTCCCAGTATGTCATATTATTAAAAAATCATTGTAAGTACAATTTTCTTAGGACTAAGGGCCACATGTATGAAAACGGTTTAGGTCTAAAACTCACTTTTTTGCTCATAGTAACCTATGGGCAACAAAGTGAGTTTTAGACCTAAACCGTTTTCATACATGTGGCCCTTAGTCGCAAAGCAAATGGTATATACAGCAATCTAAAATACAGTAGGTTTCAGTCAAGTTGGGGAAAGTATCTTCTGTGTCTAGAGAAGTGTCTCACTTGTTGAGAGTAAAATTGTAAGAAGTCCCTTACTTTTGTCATATGTATTTTTGATTAGTATCTGTCTTAAATGAGCAAATTTGTGCAATAATTTGCCCTATAAATGTTGAAATAGTGAATGCACCTTTACAGAACTCGAGGGCTGCAATGAATTCATATATATTAAGTAAATTAATGTTTCAGAATTAAAAATTAAAAATAGATATCTTAAAAGGGTTGTCTCACTACATCGATTCATCTTACCTCAGTCCTGTTTTGTCGGTTTCGATTTTGAATTCAGGGGTGTGTTTACTGGCTTCTACTGACTACTACTGGCCTGCAGTGACGAGCTGCTGAGGACACCAGGTCTGTAGCTATAGCAAACAGCTTTGGCAGCCTTTCAGGAGAGATCGAATAGGTCTGTAGCTATCGCGACCTGATGAGCTGATGCAGCCCATACAAGAGGGGATATCTAGGAATAGGTAGGTCACTGTTAATGGACACATATTGCAAAGTGACTTGTTTTTGCGAGATCTTCAACTCAAAAGGCAATTCTTGTAGTGAGACAACTCCTTTAAGTTTACTGCTATGCTAAGCCTTACACTAAACATCAAGTGCTCTGAAAATGCCCCATATAAACATGGCTCAAGTCCTTAAAAGTTTTTTAACAGATATAAAATAAGAAAATAAACGCTAGTATCATAGAGCATGAGCATAAAAGCTGAGTCCTAGGGCGACATGTATGTACGGTGTAGAACTAGAATCCTGGGGTCCTTTCAGCCCAAACTTAGGTGCATTATCAGGCGCCTGTGGCACTTTGTAATGCGCCTGAGATTGGGGGTCGTTCTGGAGAATTTTTTTACCACAACCGTATGATTCTACACATTTATGACAGGAGGAAAGCAAAACTGGACGCATTACTGATGGAACAGCCAGAACAAGTAAAAAGTGGTCTACATGAGCATGAGTTGTCGTTTTGGAGCTACAAAGTGCTAAATCTATGACCCGCAGTAGAACAGGTCCATAAATTCAGGCGCCTTCTACGCTTCTAATGCGCACAATAAAATTGATGCCTGGACACCAAAATACATACATGTTATCCCTAGTATCTATAGTTATAATAAGGACATGTCACTGCCTCCATTTGGTTACACGTAACCAGGTAAATAGTGAAAAGGGAACAGATTTCATAAATAAAAAAAAAAATTTTCCTTATATTTTACTTCAAGATAATTCCTGTTAAAAAAGAAAAAACATTTTGAGAAATGTTTTTTTTCTAAAGTTTTGATATAACTTATCTATATTCATCAAATTAACATAAACAGATCATATAATTTGACAATTTAAATCAATTTCAGACTCCGGATAGAGGCTAGAAAGATAGTTTATGCAGTTTTTCTTTAGTGTTGATAGAAAACGGTTTACAAAGGGTCTCATGGTCTGTTTAGAATAAATTCTGTGAAAATCTCTTCAAAATGCGCATAGTAGAAAAAAATAAAAAGAATGAAACGAGGGAGGAAAAAACCCTTTAATCACTTGAGTATTAAACCACAGCTTTATCCAACAGTGACATTAATATTGGCAACCAGACATACAAAAGAGTCCCTTTATGGGCACAGTGTAGCTCTCTCATGCCAGCGCTACTTCTGTAAAGAATACTGTTCTGATATCAATCAACGGAAGAAATTCAGAAAACATAATAATACTCAAGGCCATTTTCTTGCTGTGCATAAATACAAACTGCAGCTTATCTACTATAATAATATCTCATATGACATCACTTCCTTTAAAGTAGAAAATAATCTAAGACTATGTATATCCCATGGAAATGTTACAACAAATTCTTTGTAACCGTTCCCAATGATATCTCTTTAGCTGCTGTAAAATAATCCAGACCTGAATGTTAAAGGAAAATGGCATGTTTACTGTCAAAGGAAGTGATGTCAGTAGCTGCCTATCCTGTGGAGAGACAGTTTGATGTGCAGGCATACGATCCACAAAGCTGTTGCCCAGGTTTTATCTCAGAAATGTTCTCATGACTAGTAATGAAACTATTTTCAAAACAGACACAAAGCAAGGCGGAGGGTGACATTCTTTTAATGCTCTATTTCTAGTGCATTTGTGTAGCTGTACCATTAGGTTTGCATAGGTTATGTCTTTATAAAAAAGACTAGCATCACGGGGGTGTATTAATTGGAAATGTATCTAATATTGCACTTGTAGCACTGAATCTAAAATATTCTTCCATTGTGTTTTTTATTCATTCACCCCATGAAAATACCCTAAATAAAGCTAGCTGAAAAAAACTAAACAAAAAACTGCCAAATAATAATAAAAAATAATAATATTAAAAATAACTAATGAAAAAGGCAAGAAAAAAATGATATGTCAAACGAATGGTAACTTTATGGAACTGGATTTCAAGGCTCATAAACCCCCCCAACACCACAAAATGCATGTATGAAGATAGCCTTAAAGAGAATCTGTCACATAGATTATGCCCTCCTTGCTGAGTACAGCACAAGCTAGTGTCAGACATGCTGTTTCCAGTGCTGTGTCCCTTATTCTGTAAGATGCTGTAGTTTTAGAGCATTTAAAGGGAACCTGTCACATAAACTATGCCCTCCTTGCTGAGGACAGCACAAGCTAGTGTCAGACATGCTGTTTCCAGCGCTGTGTCCATTATTCTGTAAGATGCTGTAGTTTTAGAGCATTTAAAAGGAACCTTTCACATAGGTTATGCCCCCCCCGTGCTGAGGACAGCACAAGCTAGTGTCAGACCTGCTGTTTCCAGCGCTGTGTCCCTTATGCTGTCGTTTTAGAGCAATTAAAGCGACCCTGTTACATAGTTCATGCCCCAGTTTCTGAGGACATCACAACCTAGTGTCAGACCTGCTGTTTCCAGCGCTGTGCCCCTTATTCTGTAAGATGCTGTAGATTCAGAGCATTTAGTGCTCAAATCTGCAGTTTCCAGCCAGAAAACAGTCATGTAAAGAGTCAGGTTTTTTTCAAACCCCGCCCATCTGAGGCTAGCCCCACCCACCTCAATTGATAAACCTATTACTTTGAATAGGCAGAAACATGTGAATAATTGTTAGTGGGTGGGACTAGCCTTTGGTGGGCGGGGTTAACATCTGCTCATGAATAAGATTTGAGCATGAAATGCTCTAAAATTACAGCATCTTCCAGAATAAGGGACACAGCGCTGGGAGCAGTATGTCTGTCACTAGCTTATGCTCTCCTCAGCAAGGGGGACATAACCTATGTGACAGGTTCCTTTTAAGCCCATTTTATATGGCTGTAATTACACAGTCAAGTCACATTATTATTATTATTACCAATTCCTACTTTTGACCTCAGCAGAGCATAGCTTATGCATTTTGTGAGCTGGCTTGGTAGGTATATAATGTGTGTGATAGACTGTCTGTACACATAAACATTGTTGATTAAAGGGGTAATGTTATTTGGGGCTCCGTCAGCTACAGCCCACTTGTTTTATAGATTGTCTGAATTGAATGTGTGTCCTCCCATTTAGGACTATGGTGGAGCAAGGAACTTCTATAGTGTGCTGTGGTACAGGTGGCGCAATGAGTAGCATAAGGTATTTCCCTGAATGGGGTAAAATTTTAAGGGGAAAATCAGAGGTAAAAACCCATCGGGACTGGTAAAATAATAACGTTAGTCTTCTAGATCAGGGGTGGGAAACCTTTTTCTGATAAGGTCCATTTGGATATTTATAACATCATTTTGTTGGTCGTCCAAAATTATCAACTTTAATATCAGCCTGCTCTGCTTGGTCAAACACTAAAACTAAAAAAACCCTAAAAAAAATTTTTTTCAAATTTTTGGGGTGGTTTAGGGGGGCTCTTGTCCACACTAACCCTGACAAACAGTATCTGTTTGGGATAGAACAGCATGGACTACATTACCCGAAATCCTTTTTCCCCCCAAAAATTTTAAGATGCAGGGGCCCAAAATCCCCCCCCAATGCTTTGATGATCAATACTCTTTCCCCTGATGCATTTTAGGGCAGAAACGGCACTGACTAGAGCTGTTACTGATGTGCTTAATGTCCCCAATTCAGCAGTCACTTTCCCGGGTACCCAAAAACTAGCCTCGCATAAACCAGGAAACGTTTTGAACGACTTCTGCTATGGTAAATTTGCTGATCTCCTGACACTTATTTGCTTGCTCGGGACATAGGACACAGGGCCAGACCGAATGATTTTGAGGACCATATACTTAGGATAGAGGTCCCCACTCCTGTTCTAGATAAAAGGAGTGTTTTTTTTTAAAATTTTCCCATAAAAACATTTTTTCAATCCGGGTTTTTTGTTCTATTCACTTTTAAAGATGTTTATTATTACAAAAGGGGTTTTGTCCTGTAACAATAGTGCCCTGCAATATCCAACAAAGTATTGTCCCGATAGCCCCTTTTGGGTAAAAAAAAAGGGGTATCTGCATGCGGGTTTGAACCCGTAGTAAGGGGGTATCTGATCTTGGGTGTGTATAAAGAGTGTTTGTGTAAAGGGAACCTCAATGTACCAGGTTCTGATCTGATGTCGATTTAATGGGTTCTGGTCTGAGATTAGCATTAAGAGGAATCTGGTCTTGGGTTGGGATTTATTTTGGAGATCTGTTCTGGGTTCTTTAGAAAGTTGATATATGTAGTTGATTTACTTAGGGGATTTGAGGGGGGTTTGTATCTGTTTACAAGGTCTGCATATTGGGGCTATGCATTGATAATGGGAGGTATAGATATGTCTTTTGAGAATAGCATTATAGTCACGACTAAGAGCCAGCTGCATGGCTTGAAATGCGTAGGTTTTGCTATGTCCTTTCTTCTTTTTATTGTTGGTTTTATGGATAATTTCTTTTAATTAAGGATTACAGTATTTATAACTGCAGATGCTGAAAATCAACTTTTTACTTCACAAGTCTGGGTATGGGTTGGAGTCTATATTTAAGTTATTTTAGGGATATTGCGTCTACATTTTTTTTTTCATGACTGGTCTAAGTTCTTTATTTATTTATTTATTCATTCATTCATTCATTCATTCAGGGAGTCTGTACTTTTTTCGAAGCTGGTTTTTAGATTGTGTTTTTTTTCATTTTAAAATTTGAACTATTTTTTTGGGGTTTTTTCTGGGTTTTACATTTATTTAAAAAAACTGGTCATTCTGTTTTGTTTTTCAGTATTTTACCTGGGTTCTTTATTTAAGATGGTTTATTCTATTGCTTGTGAAGAAGATGCAGTTTGTGGCCTGCATTTGTGTAGGGGATCTGTTGCCTGTATTAATTTAGGAGTGTTGGGGTGGTAGTGTACTATATAAGTGAGTGAAGCATAAAGTAAAGAAAAATGTGCTCCCCTCTACAGAATTTTCCTGATTTCTCTACACAGAACTCGTCAAGTATGCTAAAAATGTTTTAGGCCCCATTAACTTTGGGTTACTTAATAAAATCTATCCTGATTCTATAGTGGGGCCGTAATGGGGCCATATAGTTCTGTAGGAAAAATGTATTCTGTATCAGACTACGTTTGCTATCCTATTTACTAAATGTATAGCCTCAGTATCGGACTGGCCCAACCTCTGTTGGGCCCTGGGTCTGACACATATACTTCCAGTTTTCAACAGTATGAGCATCTCGAGGATGCCCATACAGTTAGAAACATGCCGTGGAGCTCGGAGCCTGCTGAGATGCTGCAAATATCCTAATGAGCCCCAAATTCTGCTTGTTTTGCAGCAGAACCTTGATCCCGACACCAGATTATCGGCTCCCCAGTGGGCCCCAAGCTCTGCAGCATGTTTCTAATACGCATTCATTTAAAAACTATGTCCGCCGACTACTGTGGGCTTTCGGCAAAGCCTGCGATCCCCAGTATTAAGCAGCAAATGATGTGGTGGTATTAGTCAGCCACTATGTGGTTATAATATGTGGCAGTATTATTTAGCCACTATGTGGTGGTCTTATTCAGTCACTATGTGGTCATGGTGTGGTGGTATTATTCAGCCACTATGTGGTGATGATATGTGACGGTATTATTAAGTCTTATGTGGTCATGATGTTGTGGTTATATTCAACCACTATGTGGTGGTGATATGTGGTGGTATTATTCAACCATTATGTGGTGATTATATGTGGTGGCATTATTCAGTAACTATGTGGTGATGTTATGTGGTGGTATTATTCAGTCACTATGTGGTGGTAGTATGTGGTGGTATTATTCAGCCACTATGTGGTGGTGATATATGGTGATACTATTCAGTCACTATGTTGTGGTGATATTATGTGGTGGTACTATTCAGTCCCTACGTGTTTGTGATATTATGTGGTGGTATTATTCAGTCACTATGTGGTGGTGATATGTGGTGCCATTATTCAGCCACTAGGTGGTGATGATATGTGATGGTATTATTCAGTAACTTTGCAGCGATGATATGTGGTGGTATTATTCAGCCACTATGTAGTGATGATATGTGGTGGTATTATTTAGTCACTAGGCGGTGATGATATGTGATGGTATTAATCAGTAACTTTGCAGCGATGATATGTGGTGGTATTATTCAGCCACTATGTAGTGATGATATGTGGTGGTATTATTTAGCCATTAGGTGGTCATGATGTGGTGGTATTATTCAGCCACGTGGAGAGGCGAGTAACTTTATTTTTACACTTTGGCAATCAGAGGGCCTAAATATATATCTACAGGGGTATTGTATACCTACATAGGCCTCTATATACCTACAGGGGCTCTATATGCTTACAGGGGCATATATACCTATAGGGGGCTCTTTATACCTACAGAGGGCTATAAATATGTTCAAGAGTCAAATATACCTACAGGGGACTCTATATACCTACAGAGGGTCTAAATACTTACCTACAGAGGGCCTTTATACGTATAATGGGCATACCTATCTAACTACAGAGTTCTATATATTTATCTACATGGGGTCTAACTAAGCATACTTATATATAACATCTCCTGTTCTCATGTCAGTGCTTTTAGAAGAGCTGTGAATGCTGAGCTTATATGCTAAATACTGCCATAGAAAATAAAACCCAAAAAACAATGCCAGAACTGCTGTTTCTCCCATTTTCACAGCTAAAAAAAACTATGAAACACCTATGGGTCCAAAAATGCACAGCTTACCCTTAGATAAATTCCCTAAGGATAGTTGATTCCAAAATGCGGTGACTTCTGGAAGGTTTCACCTGTTCTAATTCTTTAGTGGCTTTGCAAATGCGACATGGCACCAACTAAAACCTGCCTTTCAAAAGCCAAATAGTGCTCCCTCCCTTGTATGTTCTTCCATGCATCCAAACAGCAGTTTATACTCACATATAGGGTATTGCCGATCTTGGAAGCTCTGCCATTGCCCCCGCTTCTGGGGCGAGTGCTGCCCTCC
>JAODAL010038777.1:0-38794 GCA_025379985.1 Phyllomedusa bahiana
TTCAGTTCCCCTAATGAAAAATCTTTTTCAACTTTAAAACTTTTTCAATTTTTCATACAAATTTTGGGGGAAAACATTGTGTAGCTTTATAATAACACAAGCCTGCAACCCGCATTGCTTTACTCTTTGGGTTTTCCCAAAAAAATTTAAAAAAAATCTGAACAAAAAAAGTAGTAGCAAATTTTTTAGTTAGCAAAATTTTTTTATACTAATTTAAATTTCCCTGCAGACATGTCTTCGAACAATTCTTTCCAATAAGCATGTTCCAGCTATGCTTGCCATCTTATGTACTAATATTTGGACAACAATTTCCCTTTTTGGTTTGGAAATTTTTTTTAACCCCCAAAAAGAACGTATTATACTTTTTCAAAAATAGAAAAACCCCTATAATTCACTTTTATATTCACATCTATATTATATATTTTGGGGGTATAAAATATGTATATAATGTAAAATGTATATATAAATATTTTGGGATATATAGTATATGTAAATATATGAAAAAGATATATATGTGTATATATATATATATATTATATAAATGATATGGGATATATATGTTTATATTAAATATAAAAGTATATATATGTAAAAATGTTAAAATATGTGTAATAAATAAAGTTAAAAATATGTATTGTGTGTTTTATAAATATAAAATATAAATATTTTATATATAATAATTGTAATGTTATAATAAAAAATAAATGTATATTTAATATATATCTTTAAGGGGTAATATTTTTATATTATAAATTTTTATATATAAAAATATATATATGAAAAATGTGTATAAAAAATATAAAATATAAATATATTAATATGTAAAATGTGTATATATATATAAAAATTTTGGGATATAAATATTATATATTTATATATTTATATATGTAAAGTTTAAAATATAATAAATGTGTTAATAAAATTTTATATATAATTTTATATATAAATATATAAATAAAATTTTTAAAATTTTTTTATTTTGTTATGGTATATATAATAAATAAAATTTTTTTATAATATATAATATAAATATATATAAATTTTAAAAAAATAAATATATATAATAATTTTATATATAAATTAAAAATAAAAAAGTAAATTTTCTAAAACAAACCCGACAGGAAAAGGTTTTTCAAACCCGGGGGTTTAGGAAAACCAAAGACAAATTGGGGGGAAAAATTTTCTGAGGGATGATATGCTTTAAAAAAAAACAAACTTTACCTTGCCCCCCATGATTCAACCCGCTCACGAAGACCCCAAATTTAGCCCCCAAAAGAAAGGGCTTTAAAAAAAGGAATTTGCATTATGGAAATGTTACTTGACTGTGCTTTGCCCAACCTGAATGACCAATAAAGATTTATGTGAAGCTTATTACCCATTTTTGGAGCGCAGATCCTCTCCCTCTATGATGTTTATAATGTTGAAAGTGTTATCTTTAAGGCTTCCGGGTTTTTCCCCCACTAAGGGACCAAAATTCCAAATTTTTTAATTTTTTCTTGCAATTCCTTTTCATATTTTGTACTATATGATCATTTTGCCCAAAAATTTAAAGGAAATTGATGCCCATTAAATGAAAATCCTGGGGAGTGGAATTTGGGGCTTACAGCACCAAAACTTTAGGAACAGAACTGCAGGGGGAGGGAGATAACAGTAACCTGAACCACTGAGAGACAGAGGGTGGCCCCCAACTCCCTGAAGGCCCTTGAAGCTAAGCGAAACATCATGCTTTCCTTTTTGAAACTGGCACAGCACGTTAAAAATAAAGGTTTTTCATTTCCAATGGGGACTGACCAATTTTTTATTTATTTTTTGCTAATAAATTCTCTTGGCCTGACCTGCTATTAGTTTAGTCTCCGCTGACCTAAAGGTCAAGTATTTGCAGTTTTAGTTCAACACTTACAGCTGCAAATGTCCCATTCCAGATTCTGGTAGACACATTAACATAGTAATCTTCTCGCAACTGGAGATCTTTCATCAGACATTTGAAGCTGGTGCACCTTGTATTTTCACAGGTCTAAAAAATATAACATTAAGAAAAAATGCAGTTACTATGGAGGAAAATGTTTACAGCTTTATGTCTTAAAGGAAAATTCTCACAATAAGGTTAAGAGTATGGAGAAGAGATCAGGTAAACGGGCATGTTGAAATGGTAGGACAATAAAGTTTGCCTATTGAAAGCCAATTTATTTGTAACGGAGGGAATGGTTATAACCATTCTCATAAATGGCTTTAGATTACAACTGCATTTCTTTAGAGGCTGAGGTTACAGGAGGCCTATAAGCAGAGTCTCTGTATCCCCATGACAACACTTCCAACCTTGTCCATTAGCATCTTTTTCATAAAATACAATACATAGAAACTAATTCCTGCCCTCAGCAATATTCACTGCCTAAATAGTAAAAGGGGTTGTCCAGGATTAGAAAAACATGGCTGCTTGGTTTCAAAAACAGCACCACCTCTGTCACTGGATGTGTCTGGTATTGCAACTCGGCTTCATTGAAGTGAATAAGGCTGAGCTGCAATACTGGTTGTATGTTGTGACCGAGATGGGGCTGTTTTTGGAAGGTAGCAGTCATATCTTTAAAATCCTGGACAAATTCTTTAAGTAAACCGGGACACTGACATTGATGTGGAATAATATTTCCGCCCATTAACTTCCCAGCATGGACTGTTGTCACAGGGACGTGTCCTCCTTCACAGATAAACCTCTTACTAATAATTGCCATAAACTGATGTCATGATGTCGGTAAGGAGGTTTGAAATGGACTGACAGCTGATCATTACAGCGGGGACTTGCCGCTAGCAGCTGGAATCAGAGATAGATGCCACAGTCACAATTGCAGCTGTGTCTATAAGTGAATAGGAACGGTGCTGTGTATTGTTCCTATGACTGATCTGCACCTCTGTGAAAAGATTGCGAGGTGCTGGGTGGTTAACATTGCAGTCTAAAAAGTAATGAAAGAATCTGTAGCTGCCATTTTTAGTACTCCTATTACACATTATAGGGGGACCCCAATTATAAAAAAATATATTTTTATATTTTTAAATTAATAAATATTAAAAGTTCAAAACAAGCTGTTTTGCCATTTTACAAATATAAAAGTTACATGTAATTGGTATCTCCATGGCTACCATTAAAATGTCAGGGCACCATACAGATGAAGCGTCAGGGCCTCCAGTAGGTAGTTAGGTAGATACAGGCCTGAAGTAGGTCAAGTTAGATACGGGTCCCTGGTAGGTAGGTACTCACTTCTCCACGCCCCCTGGCAAATCCGCCAGCTCTCTGCCCCATGCCTGATGCTTTAAGCTTGAGGCTGAGGACAGGAAGCAACACAGGCGATGCGATGACATCATTTGATCGCGCCGCCTGCGCAGTGACATATGCCAGGGAGCGCATAGCTTTCTCTGCCCTGCCGTTCATTTCAATTGTATGCACATCATAAGGACACACATATAATTGAGATAGCCTATATGGTAGGAGAACAGGCCTGCAGCCTGTTCTTTTTACCATTCCTGTGAAGCAAGGCGACGGTAGCTGCTGGCGGACACAACTTGGCCCCATACGGCAGTACCAGCTGTACTGCCTTAAATCCAGTCCTGGGTATCACCATGTTCGTAAAGGTCTGATCTATTAAAATATAACATCTTTTATTCCATATGATGAACATCGTAAAAGAAAAGAAATCCCAACATGAAGAATATTTTTTTGGGTAATTTTACAGCCCCAGAACATTAGAGAAAAAACATTTTGTTAAAATATAATCAAAACTCAACACATTTGGTATCACCAAAATTGTAGTAATTTGCATAATACAGACAATAGGTCATTTATACCAAACAGTGAACTCCATCAAAACAAAACCCCCATAAAAATGGCGCAATTAAGCCCTCATACATCCATTTAGATGGAAAAAAAAAACTTATGGCTCTTGGAAGGTGGGGAGGAAAAAAGTGCAATGAAAAAATAGGCTGCAGGGGTTAAATAAAACAAAGATGTCCGATGACCATGAGAAGAGCTTCAATGTCTCCTATACAGAAATTGTCCTGTAATTGAAACTACTTACTAATTCCTGGATGTTGGTAAATTTCTCTTCTGTGAATGAAATCAAGTGTTCTTTTTTTCCTATGTGAAGAGGATTGATGACGGCATTGCAGCTCATTCCTTTCACCTAGAAAAAGAATGAGAACATAAAATACTTTTTGCGGTCCCGTGCCAGTAACGACAGGTTAGAAGTTTGCTGCCTCATTAACAAACATAGGATTACAGTCAAAGATACAAGAAGGCAGGGCAGCTCCCCTGGAATTAGAAATCAATACTGCTTCAGTGAAGAATTTGCTACCAGAGATGTTTTTCACCAGAAAAATGTTCTAGACACTTTGAGGAGAAGGTCACTGGAATGAGTAGTTATAGATTAGGTGGTACGTGTGATTTTGCAACGTGCGGTTAATGATTCTGCCAGGCACAATCCTCAGTCTTCTTTTAACATGTTACTGTTAAAGATTTCTAGCACAGTATCAGTGTTGTAAAGTTTGAAACGTCCATACCTTTCTCTAGTATAACCTATGACCTGCTGCTGGCTAATAAAACCCAGTTTTTCACTAAAGCAGCCATCTAATTAATATACAGAGCTACCATGTTGTTTCTTATAAGGTACAGCAGGTATTAATTATCCAGAAAACAAAGCAATTCAATACATTTGGGCGACATGTATGAAAACTGTCTTGGTCTAAGACTTTCTTTGTTGCCCATAGCAACCAATCAGCATTCCCCTTACATTTCATCTAGTGCTCTGAAAGAATGAACTGGGCGCTCTGATTGGTTGTTAATGGCAACAAAGAAAGTCTTAGACCAAGACAGTTTTCATACATGTCCCCCTTAGTGTGCATTATGGCAGCCCACAGGCAGTAGTGAAAGGCATCATGATTTTGTCAGTATGCAGCTTCTACCTATGTCTGACCAACTTTGAGCCTTAAAGGGATTTTACCACAAAGGCATTTCATGCCTGGTTTGTCCTACTTCAGCTTTCAGTGTGTTCAAAAGGGGGCGTGTATGATTTGTTTCAACTGCATTTCATGTGACCCAGCAGGCTTGACATCACCATGCCTAAGGAAGGGGAGGAGCTTTCTCCAAAACATTGTGCGGTGTGCATTCTGTTATGTCTGGTTGTCGGCATCTCCAGATCACCTATGTGGGAACAGTGGAAGGAGCAGCGGTGGACGGCTAGGTTTAGCCACATCAATTCACTTAAGTAAATCTAATAATAATTACCACTAACATGCGGACATGTTACTGTGAAACTGTGGTGTATATGTCTCTTATGGGATTTGAATAATAAAAAAGAAGTATATTTTAATGAATAACCAATTCCGTTACAAGTTTATGATCACCAAGCCTTTCCCCACTGTGTACTCACTCTAGTCAAACAAAGGTATATGTATATAAAGAGCTATGAGTAGCTACAATGTAGCTGAGTGTTTACCACTTCTGTCTTTCAGAATATGGGTCCTAGGTTCAAATCCCAGCAGGAACCAAATAGGGAGATTTTTTTTCTCAATGCCCATAGCTGATTGAGGATACTTTTTTATTTGCACTGTTAGGGGCTGTTCACACGGCTTATTTCGGCGCAGATTGGCGCCGTACTGCGTGCCGGATTTGCGCTGCAGTACGGCGCCAATCCGTCGCAGTAATTACGGTAATCCACCGTTCTCATAGAGAACAGTGGATTCCGTCGCTCCTTCTCGCTCGGCGAATCCGCCGGACGGGGAGAAAGCGACCTGCACATTATCCAGGCGCAATACGCGCCATGGATAATGCAAGTCTATGGGGCCGGCGGGCCACGCCCCCGCCCCTGCACCCGCCCCTTATTCAAGCCGGAATTACGAGCGCAATCCGTGAATAAGCCGTGTGAACCGGGGCTTAGACTAATTACTAAGGAGTTCAGAGGACAGGAGTAGAATGACAGCACCTGGGGTTCAACACTCACTCAGCAGTGAGTGCATGTGATTACTAAGCAGGGAAGAGACTGAGGGTAGCTGCCTGAGAAGAGAGGTGATGTCTGAGTATGTGCGGACAAGACTGAGGAGCTTTCGTAACTGGTGGTATCTCCTGGAGACGAGCTGTACACTATGGATCACTAAAGTAGCAGCTAAAACCAAAAAGATCTGGCATTTTTAATAATTATGAATGGTGAAAATGTTTGGTATTTAATTTGCAAGCTTCCCACGTCACTTTTACTTCTTGTTACAACCTCCTTAAAGAGCATCTGACATTTCTATTTTAGTAAATACCGTATATACTCGCGTATAAGCCGACTCGCGTATAAGCCGAGGCACCTACTTTTGCCACAAAAACCGGGAACGCTTATTGACTCGAGTATAAGCCTAGGGTGGAAAATGCAGCGGCTACTGGTGAATTTTAAAAATAAAAATAGATACCAATAAAATAACATAGGCAGTTTAATATCCCCCGTAGGCAGATGTAGGCAGTTTAATATCCCCCATAGGCAGATGTAGGCAGTTTAATGTCCCCCATAGGCAGGTATAGGCAGTTTAATGTCCCCCATAGGCAGATATAGGCTGGTATAGGCAGTTTAATGTCCCCCATAGGCAGGTTATAGGCTGGTATAGGCAGCTATATGTCCCCATAGGCAGGTTATAGGCAGGTAATTGCCCCCATAGGCAGGTATAGGTCGTTATAGGCAGGTATAGGTCCCCCTAGGCAGGGTATAGGCAGGTATAGGTCCTTCTAGACAGGCTATAGGCAAGTATAGGCAGGTATAGGTCCCCTGGATGGGTATAGGCAGGAATAGGTCCCCTAGGCAGGTTATAGGCAGGTATAGGTCCTCATAGGCAAGGTATAGGCAGGTGTAGGCTATATAGGCAGGTATAGGTCATTATAGGCAAGGTATAGGCAGGTGTAGGCTATATAGGCAGGTATAGGTCGTTATAGGCAAGGTGTAGGCTATATAGGCAGGTATAGGTCGTTATAGGCAAGTGTAGGCTATATAGGCAGGTATAGGTCATTATAGGCAAGGTATAGGCAGGTGTAGGCTATATAGGCAGGTATAGGTAATTTTAGGCAAGGTGTAGGCTATATAGGCAGGTATAGGTCATTTTAGGCAAGGTGTAGGCTATATAGGCAGGTATAGGTCATTATAGGCAAGGTATAGGCAGGTGTAGGTATAGGTTTTAAAAAAAAAACAAAAAACACTTACCTGGCTCCCCGCTGCTCCGCCTCCCACGCACTCTCCTCCATCTTCTCGGCACAGGCGGGTGATGTCATCAAACCACGCACGCAGCGTGATGACACACGCTGCCTGTGCCGGAAACTCTGGACGGCCGCAAGTCTGCGGCTGTCCGGAGTCCACTGCGGAGCAGGGAGCGCTCGCTCTCTGCTCCGCAGTGGTATCTCTTCTCCTGCATGCGCTCCCAGAGGAGTCGCATGCAGGGGAAGAGATCGTTGACAGCGACGGGCCATCGCAGCGCCCGGACGCGGTCAGGTACTCGGCCTTCAGTTATATGCGCTCCCTGAGGAGTCGCATATAGCTGAAGCGTCCCTGTTGGCGCACGGGCCATCGCAGCGCCCCAGGGCCGACAGTGACTCGAGTATAAGCCGAGGGGGGATTTTTCAGCACATTTTTTGTGCTGAAAAACTCGGCTTATACTCGAGTATATATGGTACTTGTGTTCCCTGTGGAATAACAATTCTGGAGCATCTTCTCTTATAACTCTGTGTTGTGCTGTTTTTCTGTTACTTCTCCTAGAAATATATTACTGAATCAGTCAACTGGGTGTTACCAATTGTGGGTGTGCCCCTGCACAGTCTGACATTGTCCAATCACTGCTGACAGAGTCAGTTGCTCAGATGCATTAAAAGTATCCAAGTGTAAAGTGCCATAGGCAGTGCTGGGCCAAATTCGAGTTCATGCTGGTTTGAAAGTGTCTCAGCACTTTATAAATGTGTCACGTCATAAGACAAACTGCCCCTGTGCCAAAAAGGTCTTAGCCTCGCCACTTTGAAAATGGCATGAACACATGAACTGCGACATGAGAGCTACACATGTGTTGTCTTGTAAGAATTGGCATAGACACCCGCTGAAGAGTGGAGCAGACAGAAGCATTGTTTTTGCTGGACAGACCAATTGTTCTTGGCACAAATGCTATAAGAATATGTCGGATATGGTGTAGGTCATTATTTCTGTCTTAACTGATGTAAGAAAACTGAAGTAGCAGCTTTCATTCATCAAGGCCATTCTTTTGGATCAAATGTTTTAGGGCATGTTCACACGGCGTAATTGCAGCGTGTACAGAAATACGCCGGGTGATTTGGGAGATCAGCGCGTATACCAAAAGCACGGGGGGGGGGGGGGGGGGGGGCAGCTGCCCGCGGGCCCCATCGACATACATTACTCAGGGTGCGTAATCACCACGAATAATCGACATGTCATGTATATACCTGCGCGGGCAAAACGATCGCATTGTACGCGCGGGGGAACGAGGCGCAATCCATAGTTCTCTATGAGAGCTATGGATTACTGTAATTGCATTGCGCATCTCGCAGCGTATTAAACGCAATACGCTCAGGAATACGCAGCAAAATGCACGCCCAAATAAGCCGTGTGAACATACCCTTAGGAATATGTCGGATATTGTGCACGGCATTATTTTTGTCTTAGCTGATGACAGGAAACTGGCGCAGCAACTTTCATGCATCTTGGCCAGAATGGGCAGGGGCATACCACTTTGTATACTGGAATGGTAACGCCCATCTGACAGATTCAGAAATACATTTCTAAAAGGAATATCAGAGGAGCAGCACAACATAGAGTTATAAAAGAAGAGGTTTCAGAATTGTTATATCACAGGGAACACAAGGCTTTACTAAAACAGTCAGGTCAGAAGGTGTCCTCTGTAATAACGTGTATTAAGCACATAACCCAGGAGACTAATTTCCCTAGAGTAATGAATTCTATTAACTGAGCTGTTAAACTCTCCATTCCTTTGTCAACATGATAATAAATGTTGTTTTACACCTTTGTCTTTGCTTAACCTTACCTGGTCTGTTTGAACATCTGTGAGGTACATCAAGGGACTGTTTCCTTGCGTGTACTCTGGCATGTTTACAGTTGCAAATGCCGATGTCACTGGAATGGTTCCGGTACTGATCTAAAACACCATGATATATGTGTGATTAATCAAAATGGAAAAAGCAGACATAAAAGCGGTAAAACTGAATGCCAAACAATCATGGAATGGGTTTATTGAAGGAATTGCCACACCTGCAGTGTTACTTTAACCCCTCCAATATCCACTCTCCTGCACATTTATGAACTTCTTAGAGGGGTTTTCTTAACATGCTGTTTCACAGCCAGCTTTAGACTCACACTTCCTGGTAAGGCTAGCTATTCTGGTTACAGTGACATGACTGCTGGAAGTTTATAAAGTGTAATACACAAGGCTGCAGAGCTCTTAAGCTTAGAAACTTTTCATTTAGTTAGGTAAACAAACTCATTTGTTAGAGATAAGACTCTGCAAGGAGTGACTCACTATGGTCAAACTGACTCACCAATGGCATCAATCACATAAAAGACAAAGGAGAGAGAGGTGGGTAGAGATGGTTTATAACCAGAGAAACTTGTGTACTTTAAGAGGAGAAAAGATTTTCATTATCTCCTGACCAAAGCTAAATCAAAAAAGAGCAGTGTATTTTGTAATAGTTTTCATTTACTTTCCCTACAAGTTAGAAACTAATTATTGTACTGACCCTTGAAGAATCTGTAGTGACAATTGTTGCTCAGTCAAAGTCCAGGTTCCTATCACTCTAGACCTGAGCAATAAGGTCCATTCTTATTGTCTGCTAAATTCTTGGTTCTTGATTTTTTTGTTACTGGATTGGCTTCTACATTTGACCTTGTTGCCTGCGCTAACCTCCATCAGTTTATTGTATACAACCAAGCTCTGCCTGACTCTCCTCTTAACCTGTTTAACTTGGATTCCCACCTGCTGCCGGGCTATCACATCCTGGTGTCAAATCCTAATCTATATATCAAGCCATTACAAAAAAAATACTCCAAGGGTAGTGACCTGGGGATTCCCTGTGGGAAGAATTTTATCTCTAGTAGGCAGTTACTACAGCAAAATGTTGTAAATTAGAGGAAAAAAAGCATCTTTTTTCCAAAAACAGCACTTCTTTTGTCGATTGACAGTGTCTGATATTGCAGCTGATCTCCAATAACTTATTTGAGGCTGAGTTACAATACCAGATACAGCCCATGGACAAGAGTGGCCATGTAGTCCATTAGGGTATGTTTACACGGTGTATTGGGGCGTATTGGGGCGTACTGTACGCATTGCAATATGCAGGGTGTTTTGGAAGCACGCGCTGATCAGCACGTATTTCCAAAACATAGTGGGGCCGATCACTGCGAACAATTGACATGCTACTTCTGTCCCCGAGCGTACGATACGATTGTATTGTACACCCGGGGACACAACGCGTAATTCATAGCTTTCTAAGAGAGCTATGAATTACCATAATTGCGGCGCGCGATTTTTGCTGTGTATAAAGTGCAATACGTGGCCAAAATACTCGGCAATTTAAGCCATGTGAACATACCGTTAGGATTATTCAAATAATGATAACACGATACGACAAACAAGTGCCAGGAGATTTGGAGACCAGCGCACGCTCAGCTGCACATCAGGAAGGAACAGCTAAAGCAAGATATGTTACTGCACATGCGCTGATCTTTGAAGCTCCAGGCACTTGTTTGCTGACATTGAGTGCCCGGTTGGACCGAATAATTTTGCGGGCCATACGTTCCGAACCCCTGCCTCAGAACAGCACTGTGCCACCAATAAAGATGGGTCATAACCTTCTCTTTTCCACAAGACCTGTTTTACATGGAAGGCAAATGTGCATAGAGCCTGTATGGTGGAAAATTGAGTCTTATTAAAGAGCCTTAGATGCATCATGTGGTGGGCCTATGAGTGCACTTCAGATCCATGTGAAACTAATCCATAATGCTATTATGTACACATGCCCTAGCGGGGTTATTATCATATTGAATCTCATTCACTAAATGTGTGGTTTACTATCATAACAAGAAATTCTCATAACAACTATATTGGAACATATTACTAGAATTCTTTATTATTACAGGCTGTCTCTGATATTACAGCTCATCTCCATTAACTTAAAGGGGTTGTCTCGCTACAATGATTGGGTTTTAATTAAAAGATCTTTAAAAAAACAAGCAGCTTTGCAATATATGTTCATTACAAATGTCCTACTGATTTTGAGTAAGCCCTGTTAGTAGTTGTACATCAGCTTCTAAAATCTCTATAGCAGCCGACCTGTTGATCCTTATCTCACTGGCTGTCAGGTCTGTATGACTCATCAGCCTCTGAAAACAGGTCAGAGCAGAGAGCCCCTCCTGCACAGAATGCTTCTGTAGTGGAGGGAGGAGGAGGGCTCTGGCTTCTGTGTCCCTGCTGCCTGGATTAACCCTGTGTGTGCCTGCTTCCTCCTGCTCTCTACACAGATAGATGTGACAGCAGTGACCCTGTGTGTTACTATAATCATGATGTGTCTGTGGAGCTGTCACTATACTAATAGAACAGATAAGGCATGTGAACAGTTCATGCTCTGGTGTACTAGTGACACATCCTGAGTATAGTAACACTTCCCAGCTGCCCTGTGTCTGTTCTGACAATGTAAGCTAAGCAGGGGGTATAGGAACACTTGCTCCACACTCATAGATCAGCCCTCTCCTGTCTCCTGACTGTGGAGACGAGCAGCAAGAGCTGCAGCAGACCTAGGCAGGCACACACAGGGTTAACTCTGGCAGCAAACCCCCCCCCCCTGCTGTATAGAAGTTAGGAGGAGAGCTTTGTGTGTGCTGAGGGGAGGGGGGAAGAGGGAGGAGAAGAGGCAGACAAGGGAGCACGCCCCTCAATTCAACTCCCAGCCACAGACAGAGGCTGAAAGCTTTTAATGAGACAACTCCTTTAAGTGAGGCTGATCTACAATACCATATACAGCCCATGGACAAGAGTTAGGCTTTGAGGATCCTGCACAAAACACTGTGCCATTAAATTAAATTTTGCATCTTAACTAAACACCAATTAAAACCATCAATTCAATGCAAACTTGGTGACAAATTATTTCCTTACAAACTTGTTTGAACATAATAAATATAACTTTGTTAATTCATAAATAATCTAAAGGTTATCATAATAATAAAGACTAATTAAAATAATGAAAATCACACACCACATCAACATACCACAATCAACCAGAGCAACATGATGGGTAAGGCAAAAGAATACACAATTCATCCATTAATAAATTATGTTAATTGGCACAAAGTTTAATATATATAAAATCATTAAAGGGGTTGTCCCATCTGTTTCATGGAGCCAGCTCTTCACAGCCAGCTTCAGACTCCCACTTCCTGTTCAAGCTGTGGGTGGTTTTGCAGCAGTAAATAAAATTTTAGCTTTGCTATTCCTAGCTGATGGTCTTAAAGGTGCATTGGTGAAGGAAAGGTTTTAATAGCACAGACTGAAGGATTAAAGTTTGTTAGTAAGAAAAGTTATGTGCTGCTGATAAGACACAAAAGAAAGTAACATTACTAGCCAGGGCTGCTAGAGCATAGAGAGGTGGTTGGTAACTAGAGAATCCTGTATAAGTAAGAATGAGATAAGATCTGCCCTAGTTCAGAAAATCAATGTATTTGGAAATCTTTATTTACCTTTACCTACATTTTTAAAGCTAATCAATAAGGTGGGAAAATCCCTTTAAAAGTGGTTTACCATGATGGAATTGTATGCCTGGTTTGTCCTGCTTCAGCTTTCAGTGTGTTTAAAAGGAGCATGTATGATTTGTTTGAACTACATATCATGTGACCCATCACCATGCCTTTCCCAACAGTGTACTCACTCTAGTCAAACAAAGATCTGTTTATGTAAAGTGATGTGAGTAGCTACAATGTAGCTGAGTGATTAGCACTTCTGCCTTTCAGCATTGGGACGCTAGGTTCAAATCCCTACAGGAACCAAACATTTTTTTTCTCAATTCACATACTTGATTGAGGCTTCTTTTTTCTTTTTATTTATCTGCTCTAATTACTAAGGAGTACAGAGAATGTGTGTGTGATTACAGAGGAGTACAGAGAATGTGTGTGATTACTAGGCAGTAGCTGACAGTAGAGAGAAGAGGTGATGTCTGAGCTTGTAAGGAGCTCTCATCACTGGTCCTATCCCCTAGAAACAAGCTGTACACTATGGTAGCAGCTAAAACAAAAATGGTGCAGACATTTTTAATAATGATGAATAGTGAAAATGTTTATTATATAATTTGCAAGCTTCCCACATAAATTTTTATTATGTGGTAAAACCCCTTTAACAGTACACCATGACAATATACAAATACCAGATATATGAACTATTCCAATCTTTAATTAGTCAATAAATACCAAGAAATAGCACCAAAAAGGGAAGAATACATATAGTACTGAGCCATTATATAAGTATGTAAATACCATGATAATCAGAGAGTATGTTACACAGTCCATTCATCTAAATGAGCCATAAACTTGCATAAGGGGCGCTTTTTGTGTGGCATTCCCTCTGAGTTTTTTTTTTTTTTTACTTTACCCATTGCACTGTCCTTGTTGATTGTGGTCTGCTGCCATGGTGTGTGGTCTTAATACTCTTGGTAAGTATTTAACATTGTGACAACCATTTGATTGTCTATGAATTAATGAAGATATATTTATCATGTTCAAACAGATATTTGTAATGAATTTGTCACTATATTTGGATTGTTGCTTCTTAATTGAAGTTGTGTTCTAGCAACGTCAATGCTTTTATAGTATTGCTTATATTTGGTTCACATATAAATTCAGATTTTATGATACATTATAGCAAACTTGAATGATTTGTAATCTGAATGCATTGTTTGGTTTAATTGCATTCATTAGCAGTAAAATAATATTTCCATAGTATGACTTGAGATTTGCACTTCTCCCTGTACCGTCAGTTATGGGAAGCGCCAAGCTAGAACTACAATCTATAAATTCCTTTTTTTCCTTTTTTTATTTCAAGTCTTCCTGTTTACTGCCAACTCACATATTTCCAAAACTAATTTTCCACCAAAAAACCTATTCTCTAAGCAGACAGTCTGTTAGACACATTGAAAATGAGACATGTAACAATAGAAATTCATACATCTCAGTGCACCAATAAAGATGAAATGAATGTCTAATGTTTAACAACATTTCAATTATGCGTTGAAAAATGCTTATTAATTTCTAAATATATTTTTATAAAGGTCATTTTCTAATGTGGAGTGCTGTAATGTATAGCTTGTTTAAAGTCATAGAGCTAAGTGAGAAAAACTCTACCTGTCTGAATCCAAAGGGAGCTCAGGAGCTTACTACATACAAATATATTATTGAGTTCCGTGGGAATATTGTAAGTCCTTGTGGTGGCTACAATTAGCCAAAAATACATCTCCATCTTTTTCATAAATGCACTATAGAATTATATTTAGTATACAAATTTAGACATATTTAGATTAAAAATGTAAAAAGGATGTTTAAACAATGACTTTAAAGGGAACCTGTCACATAGGTTATGCCCCCTTGCTGAGGGCAGCACAAGCTAATGTCAGACCTGCTGTTCCCAGCGCTGTGTCCCTTATTCTGTAAGATGCAGCAGTTTTAGAGCATTTACCCCTCAAATCTTATTCATGAGTAGGTGTTAGCCCCGCCCACCAAAAGATAGCCCTGCCCACTGACAGTTAATCACCTATGCAAAGTAATAGGTTTATCATTTGAGGTGGGCGGGCTAGTCCCAGGTGGGCGGGGTTTGAAAAAAAACAGACTCTTTGAATGACTCTTCTGGCTGAAAACTGCAGATTTGAGCATTAAATACACGAAAACTACAGCATCTCTCAGAATAAGGGACACAGCGCTGGAAACAGCAGGTCTGACACTAGCTTGTTCTGTCCTCAGCCAGGGAAGCATAAACTATGTGACAGGTTCCCTTTAAGCAGGACATCGATTGTAAGATGTCTAAGAAGACATTCTGTCCTGAAACAGCACTGTGTCACTGATGGAGAAGGGTCCTATTCTCTTCCTTTCCATAAGACTTTGTTCACATGGGAAAAAGATTCACGCGCAGCCCATATGGTGGAACATGAATGCTTCTTATAGAGCTGTAGGTACATCATGTATTGGCACAGTATGAGTGAGGTTTGTTATAATAATAAGAAATTCCTATAATGAACTGTATATATAATATGCATATATATGTATACTGTAAATATATATGTATACATTTTTGGAATTCATAATTATTATAGGAAATCCCATGTTCGTGATCTCTGAAGTTCTTCCAAGGTGGGGCTTAGCTTTAAATTTTTATTTTCATTGGATGGATGAAAAATAAAAATGTATTCCAACAATAATTTTAGTAGTATAATGTTGTACCGTGTTAGCCATAGAGAGTAGTAGAAGAGTGAAGAAATCAGTTGATACTTTTCGAGGCTAGCTGAGTATATTTGATGGTGAGCTTTTGAGAGTACTAGCTCTCTTCTTCAGACATGGTGTTATACAAGAAACTGAAAATACACAGACATTTTATACACAAAAGACATAGACCTTCAAAGAAACTTAGAATCTTTTAAAATAATAAAATGTAATATAAGCAGAGAAGTCATTTACAACAGGACTTCTCTGCTTATATTGCATTTTGTTATTTTAAAAGATTCTAAGTTTCTTTGAAGGTCCATGTCTTTTGTGTATAAAATGTCTGTGTATTTTCAATTTCTTGTATAACACCATGTCTGAAGAAGAGAGCTAGTACTCTCAAAAGTTCACCATCAAATATACTCAGTTAGCCTCTAAAAGGTATCACCTGATTTCTTCACTCTTCAACAATAATTTTAGGAATTTCAGAACCAGAAAGAGTAAAGACAAGGGGAAAGTGCTCATATTTACCTTTATAGTAAAGTTATATTCTGGACCAATGTCTTCAAGGTGATTTACTGTTGATGGAGCACTAGCCCCCGGGAGCACTTCATAAAAGTTTATACTTGTAGATCTAATAATGAATATAAAGATAATCCTGAAAAACTATGGTGCAGTTGCGTTTTTTTACCATTCCATCCCACAATTTTTCTTTGTTTGACATTTAATGGTACTATTCAAAACTACAAATTTTCCTACAATAATATGGCTATGTCAGTAGAAAATAAGAAAGTGAATTTCCTTGGAAGGCGGCCAAATAAAAAAAAAAAAGCGGTTGCTAACAAATCGCTGTCATGAACAAGTTAAAGATCCACCTCCCCTAAACCATAGCATGATCTCTGTGCTTTACATGATGAGTGTAATAATGTACAAGTAGTTATAATAGGATAGTACCACATAGAAGTAGAATGTTCCCATAGGACTTCAGAAGAACCTGCTGAAATGTATTGATGTATTTGATGTGGCACCTCATTTTTGATTATGTTGTTCTTTGTTTGACCATTGTGTTACTTTCTATTGCAGTCAAATCTATTATGTCTTGTAATGTTATCCTTTATCTATTGTTTAGAAACTCTGTATTCTACAAAGGCTTTCAACCCATACAACGGAATTTATTGATCTGTCAGTGAAATGTGTTAATTCTATTTATCTAAACAATGTTTTTAAAGGAGCACACAGTGATGATCTATTCTTAGCATCTAGACCCCTAATGTGGCTGCATTACCAGGCAAAACCACATGTACAGGTATGCAGATGTGGCTAGAAAATATTAAAAAGGGGCCCCACACTGTTCTAGTGATTGCTAAGTATTCCCAGGCCAGAGTCAGAGCCCCCCACCATCCGCACATTGTTGGTCTATTCTAATAATATTGTCAAAAACCCATTGCATATATATCACAAGTCTTTGGGCTGAGAAACTAAAAATAACAGAAAAAACTAAAATAAGAACATCCCCTAACCAGCCTCCCCCCAAATCCTTAAATTGTCAAGCTTTTTATATATGTAGGTTTCTAGGTGACAACCAATATCCAGTATGAGTACTATTCCACCTGTCACATGGGGGTGGCAAACAGCTTCCATGAGTGTAACTATAGTGAAAGCAATCATAGTAACTACTATGGAACCCAGAGGTTAATTGGCCCCCTTAGCTGCACCCTTTTGACTTTCTGTTCTCTAGCACTGTTGTATAAGTTCACTGATAGATGGCGCTATTACCATATTTGTAATTATTGCTACAATGCCACTGTTTCAGTTTCCTGTCAATAGGCAGGGGTATCTTAATGGCAGTACTGGCACTACTCCTGCATGGGACCCTGATCAAAATAAATAAGAATGGAGCCTACTGATATGGTTTAAGATAGGAACTGGATGCTTTGGCTGCATGGGGCCCTGAAATTACTTATGGTAGCACTGTCATTAGGTGTTTGGGGCTTATTTCATTTTGCTATGGGGCCCTATGAATTCTAGTTTATGTGGCAGCTTACTAAGACTATTTAATATTGATATGTACTGGTGGAAATTGGAATGCTCCCACCATAGACTTTAATGGCATATCGATAGGGTATTCCATCAATGTCAGACTCTGATGGCATGTTCCATCGATATGCCATCCAAGTCTATGGTGGGAACACCCCTTTAAACCATTTATTCTGAAATCTGCTTGGTTGGAATGAATACAGTATCACATTATATACTAGAAATAACAAATGATATGCCTATACAAGCACTGTACCTTGTGAAGTGCATTTCTGTGTCATACTTTACAGGGATGGATATGTTCACTGCATTGTCTTGCTGAAAATCTTCGTAACTTTCACTGTAGAAAAATAACAGGATATTAATTTACTGTGTGCTGATGGGATAATATGTTTAAAAAGGATTGTCCCAGATTAGAACAAAAAGCCCCTAAGTTTTGCCCTAATGGCAAATCTAGCTCCACTTCGATTCCTCAGGCTCAGACAGACCACATTGGGATAGGTCTGCCTGTCCAAGCAGTAATTCGCCTAGTTTTGTCTAACCACATTCATATATGTGTCTAATATTACGAGTTTGATGCGACACGCCTCCATAATGCCCCCTCATGTTAGGCGCATCAGAAAGTGTCAAGTCTTACGAACAATGCCCCTAACACATTCATTATGCGTATTAGACATTGTAGACTGCTCACTTAGGTGCATTTTACGCCAGAAAAAGGTGAAAAACCCAATCATACATGTCTCCCTTACTGCTAAGCTTCCATACAGATTACAGTTGAACGCAAAGGGTCACAGAAAGATGGCAGTTTGTGGTCTAATTTTTGTAAAGGGACCTTTTTATTAAGAAGGGATTGTCCAAAAAGGAGAACCCCTTTAATTTACCTTGTAGCCTGGAAAAACAAGTAAGCTTTATCCTGAAGGTACTTGAGGTTGAAATCAAATCCAATATCAAATTTAACCTAGAAATGAAAGCATATTTTTGTTAGGGGGTCATGGCTCACTAGTTTATGAAAATCTATTCAGCTGTATCATCAGGGCTGTAAGAGATTAGGAGGTAATGTCTTTCTTACACTTAATCCCATTAGTCTGAGAAAGTCCATTAGTTCTATCTTTGTCCTCTAGGGGATCATTTGGAATGGGGGCCTGTTCCATATTATTCAGAAACTTACATCTTAAACCTGATTTTTTTTTTTTTTTCATTCTGACCTCAACCCTAAAACTAAAGCTAATCCTATGTCAGGGTTAGGCTCCACCCACATGATGAGTATTTCAGGTCTGAAACAACTTGAAATACTCGTCTAAAACTGAAAATAAATCCTCCCCATTAACCTCAATAGAAATTATGCGTTGTAGTTCATACAATGTCTATTCATACAATGTCAGTCGGTTTGAAAAGTAAAAAAAACTTAGAACATGTTCATTATTCCGTGTGGAAAATTTACTATTGAGGTCAATGGGAATCGCTAAAAACCTTGGGCGACATGTATGAACGGGGCTGCACCAGTTTTCTGATGTACTTTGAGCTAAAAAGAATGAATGAACAGGTGCAATCCAAACTTTGACGTGATAAGTGACTTTGTAATGCGCCAAAGACATTTTTAAATGCCCCAAAAATTAGTGGAGTTCTGGGAGCGTCGTACCACATTCATAGAAGTAGACACATTTATGATTGTTTGAAGCCAAACCTACAGGCGCAGTGTAGTGCAAATAGTCAGGCTCAGGCATCACCTTTACCCTGGTCTGGCTGTTCTGTTATGTGCATAGGCGTCAAATAATCATAATGTCTACTTCTACAAATGTGATGCGACACCCCCAGGACACCCCTAATCTTTGGCACATTACAAAGGAACTTATTGTGCACCTGCTCATATATTCTTTGTGGCTAAAAATGCAGAAGAAAACTGGTGCAGCCCTGTTCATACATATCGCCCTAATGGTTTAGATTTCAGTTGAATTTACCCAAATCCACAATACAACACTATTGAAGACTATTTTATTGTATTATGATTATGATTATGATTATTATTATTATTATTATTATTATTATTATTATTATTATTATTATTATTTTCTTCTTATTGCTACTCTTTAGGCAAATTCATGATTATTACTCTTCAATGTAAGTAGAGTGTGTGCTAACCTAGTGGGACGACTCCCAGTACCCACCCTCCTCCCTTAGGGCCACATGTATGAAAACTATCTAGGTCTAAAACTCACTTTGTTGCCCATAGCAACCAATATGAGCGCCCCTCTAATTTTTCCAGAGTAATATATGAAATGAAAGGGGCGCCATGATTGGCTGCTATAGGCAACAAAGAGAATTTTAGACCTAGACAGTTTTCATACATGTGGCCCTTAGTGCTTCAGATGTTGCAAACACAACTATATTCGCATGAAATGTAGTTGATCTTTCTAATAATGTTATAACTAATGTTATAAATAACATTATAATGTTAAAAATACCTTTTGCTGGTCCTTCAGAAATGGGAATCCCACCAGACAGCTGACAGATCCTTGTAAGTTACCAACTTGGCACAAAACTTCTGTTCCATCACTCAACAGCATACAGATTTGTGTCAGCACAGAATGAATGTACAAACCATTATTATTTTATTATTTATTTTAAAGCGCCATTAATTCCAGCCTTTCATTGGAGAAGGATTACATACATAACGTTTTAGGGTATGTTCACATGGGCTAATTTCGGCACACATTTCGCCGCGTATTTGCGCTCTAATACAGGCGAGATGGGCGCCGAAATTACGGTAAACCATGGTTCTTATAGAGAACTATGGATTACGTCTCCTCTGCCCGTTCGTACAATACGATCGTATTGTACGCGTGGGGAGATAATTGACATGTTCAATACTTGCAGCAAATACGCGCCGCGAGTAATGACTGTCAGGAGTACGCTCGTATTAGTGCAACTCTCATAGCACCCGGCGTAATTGCGGCACTACTGTACAGGTCGCAGTTACACTTTGTGAACATAGCCATACAAAGTACAGTGGCAACAGTAAATGACTAACAACTGGTACAGAGAGAGAGAGAGGACTCTGCTTGCAAAGACTTACAATCTACAAGGGAGGAGAAAAGAGACAGAAGGTGAGGAGCAGACATGTTTGTGGGAGGTGTAGTGGCAGCAGGGTACTTGTAGGTTAATGGCTATACCTGAAGAAATGGGTTCTCAGGTTGCTTTCGTAACTGGTGAGGGTGGCGAAGAGTCTGATGTGTTGTGGTAATGAAAAGTCTTGGAGACGGATGTGTGTTGAGCTGATAAGAGGAGAGCAGAGAAGAAGGTCCTGTGAGGAGCGGAGATTGCAAGAGAGGAGGTATCTAGAGATTAAGGCAGAGATGTATGGAGGGGAGAGGTTATGGAGAGCCTTGTAGGTCATAGTTAGAATTTGCTGGACAATGGGTAGCCAGTATAGAGATTGGCAGAGAGGAGAGGCAGAAGAGAAGCGAAGGGAGAGGTGGATCAGACGGGCAGCAGAGTTGAGGATAGATTGAAGGGGAGTAAGAATGTTAGATGGGAGGCCTCAGGGAAGGATGTTACAGTAGTCAAAGGGGGAGATGACGAGGGCATGGACCAGCATTTTTGTAGTATCAGAGTTAAGGAATGAACAAATGCGGGGGATATTTTTCAGGTGGAGGCGGCAGGGGGAGGTAAGGGCTTGGATATGGGATTTAAAAAAACAGAGAGGAGTCAAAGGTTATCCCAAAAGGAGTGGAATTGTGGGACCGGTGAGATTATAGAGCCGTTGACAGTGATAGAGAGATCAGGCGGGGTGATAGGTGATAGAAAAGATGATAAATTCAGTTTTTCCCACAGCTAGTTTTAGGAGATGGGAGGAGAAGAAGGAGGATATGGCAATATTCACACGGCAATGACTGGAACGTAATTTAGCCTGTAATTCGCACCGTACTGCACTCAAATACGGGCGTAATACGTCCCATTCATTACGGTAATCCCCAGTTCTCATAGAGAACTGGGGATTACGTCTCCTCTCTCCGCTCGGACAATTTGCTGAGCGGGGAGAGAAGTGACGTATACAAGCCCAGAACAGGGAATGTCTATGGGGCTGGCGGGCTGCCGGCCCCCCCTCCCTGTACCCGCTGCAGAGCACACTCTGTAATTGCGGGCAAAATACGTCCCACAATTACGCCGTGAATAAGCCGTGTGAACCCTGACTATGGATGATAGACAGTCTGGGATCCAGGACAGCACAGAGTTAACATCTGGGCCAGAGATGTAAAGTAGGGTCTCACCAGCATATAGGTGTTTTTAAAAGCTGTGTGATGCTATGAGCAGACCCAAGCCGAAAGTGCAGATAGAGAAGAGTAAAGGACCCAGGACTGACCCCTGTGGGAGGGGACGAGAGGAGGAAGTGGTGCAAGAGTGAGAGATACTGAATTTTTATTAATGAGTGTTGAATTTGATTGTGAATGCATTCTTATGCTGACTTGGATTGTTTGGTGTACTATATCTGATTCCTGCAATGCTGAGGATTGCTGATATGAATTGAGAATCACTACAGATGGTGAGCGACATTTTTCTATTTTTATTACAGTCGCACATTAAACCACACCCTTTCTGGTAAGCCATGCCCATTTTCACAAAGTCACGCCCTTTTGTCAGTTGAGGCATATAAGTATCTAGAAACTCTCTAAAACAAATCAAAACACATAATAAATGTGGTATAAAGTACAGTATGTATGCCAATATCATGGCACATTTGCCTTTATAAAGGTAACCTAATGTATATACTTGCTGTTACATTAAAATATATGTTTACGTTTGAAATCAAGTTTCTTCTTTCTCTAATGCATCCAAATTTGATTAGACAAACTATATGGTTTTGTGTTTGTTGGTCTTAAATATCTACAAAACAAACTGCACTATTTAGCAAAACTAGACTTTGGAGAAAGTAGTAACAAAGGACTGCAGCATAAAACTACACAAGGTTTGTAATCTGTAAACATGAAGTCACATATGTTTGCATACAAGCTATAAACACAAAATAGAAGAATTTTTATAAAAACTGTTTGAAAAATGGCTTCATTCTTTTTTTGTTTTACAAGCATAGACACTGTAATAGATCTACAAAGCCATTAACCTAATCCATAATTAGAGCAGACAAATATTTGCTTACCGGAGAAGTTGAAGATGCAAAGAAAAGGTTTTCGGAGTAGAGTGCCTTCAGTTTTGTGTTATAAGCATTTTCCTTTTTATTCATCAATGTTACTTGGAACATAAGTCGTCTGGTTTTGTCACTGACGATATATGGATGTTTCCTATAGGAAGAAATGTATGACTAATAAAAACGACAACAAAAAACCTGACCATGAGAATACACCTTTATTAAGTCCAAAGCCTAAAATAGATTTAAAAGAGGAGAAGTCTCGGACAGTTCTTAAAGGACCACTCCATTTTTTTCTTTAGCTCATTAGAAATCGTTGCAAGATGCTCAGGAGTTCCAGTAATTTTTCTGCCCTGCAGCTGCATACATGATTTCACACGGTGAAACTGGACTCTGAGTAATAGAAACACACAGCATGATTGTGTGACCCAGAACTGAATATTTCTGTCCATTCCTATGGAAGGTACAAAGTCAGTCTCATGGGAACGAATAGAGACAAATAGGGAGAAATAATAAAGGCTCTGAATATGCCTGATTTATGAACCCGCTCTACAGTGGGTCATAAATCAGGCGCATTCTAGCGCTCGAGAGACATTTCTGGCTCAGGTATACCACTTTAAAAGTGCTCTACCTGTTCCAGCAGTAATACACCCAGAACTTCTGCAGCAAAGCTGCAGGTATGTAGCTTCGCTATGGTTAAAGTGAGCCCCGCCTCCCCACTATGTAATGTGCCCGGGAGTGGCGTGCGGGACTTTAAAAAATGTATGAATGGGTCTGCGCCTGATATCGGGCTGAAAAGACGCCAGATAGCTGACGCAGCCCCGTTTATGCATGTCGCCCCGAATTCCTATCAGCATCAAAAGCACAGTGTTTTTCAGCTAATCAGAGAGCAGACCATTTGACCTAACAGTGACTGTTGTATCAGCCAGAAATCAGGCATGCAGTTACAAGTAAGCAAAATTACTGGTACTATAGTGTACCTGAAAGCAACTTGTATGGTACTAAGAGGAAACTCCCCCTTCCCAAAAAAAACCCAAAAATCTGGAGTGGTCCTTCAATATGTATACAACATTAATAATCCATTTCTAGCTTTATATTTAAAAAATGCACAAACAAACCTGAATGTGAGAACACACCCTAAGACTACATGCATTAATTTAATCATTATTATTAATGAAAACCTTCTAGTGTTTATTATAGTGCAGATGTAGAATGTTCAGTATAAGTGGCCTTATCCTCTATCCCTTGCTCCACTGAAAGGTCTTGTAATGTCTTAATAGGTTAGACTCTTTGGCTTGCTTCATATGCTATGCTACATTTTATTTTGCATTTTGTGATGTGTTAAAAAGGCCTTAAAATGAATGCAATGAAATTTTTTTTTTCTTTTTTATTAACCAAAATTTCACATTGGTGCTCAAAATTTCACTTAAAGAAATACTGTCATCAGAAAAGAGTATTTTTATTAAAGCCAATATTCTTGGAAAACATTTTTTTTTAGAAATTTTGGCAAAATTTTCTTTTATTTCAGCAGTCCTATGCAGTTAAAAAATTATGTATAAAATATTGTCCTTCTCTAGCTGTGTGAGAGAACTTTTGTTTGGCAGAGCAGACTGATCTCACTTTGCTTCACCTGCTATTATCTGTACATAGTCTTATTACAAATAGTAGGTAATAATGCTTGGTCTATAGTTCTTTCCACAAGTAAAGCTAAGATTCTATTAGACCATGGGCAATGCATGAAAAGAAATAAAAGGGGGGAGGTTTCTTTAAACTTATCCGGTAATTGCTGATAATACCGGATAAGAAAAGGGACCATAAAGTAATTCCCTCACTGCTGTGCTATCAGAGTTCACAGAAAGTCAGAGAGAGTAATGTACATAGGAGCACTTAAAAATTATACAAAAGACTAATTAAAAAAATCAATATAATAGTCGCATATGGTGTGTCAATATGTGAAAAGAAAATTTTGATGTTGGTGTCCCTTTAATCACAAAATCACATGCAATGTTAAAAACACACTCCTTTTTTTTTGCTGAATGCATTTTTTAACTCATCATAAACTTAATGTGTGACTCAAATCTTAAAGAGAACCTGCCAGGTGTTTATTCTATCCTGTCTGAGAGCAGGATATGATACAGGAGAGAAGATGAACTTTGTGATTGTATTACAATATATTTATCACAGAGCTCAGATTCTCTCCTCTATTATAAAACCCTATATATCACAGAGCTCAGCTCCTCTCCTCTATCATATAACCCTATATATCACAGAGCTCAGCTTCTCTCCTCTATCATATAAATCTATATATCACAGAGCTTAGCTTCTCTCCTCTATCATATAACCCTATATATCCCAGAGCTCAGCTTCTCTCCTCTATAGTGTTGAGCGATTTTTATCGACAAAGTTGAAATCGGCAAGGTTTTTATGGTGATCGAAATTTCCACATCATGCGATAATTAAGGTTAAAATCTGAGCATCATCTATTAAAATCGCGCCTTTTTCGGCGCTTCCTGTAATTTTGGGGCGGCCAGCAAATCAGATACAGAATAGAGCAGGGGGAGATGTGTGTGCGACGTCATGACTGGGATGTGTATGGTTTCGATTGGCTGGAAAAAAAACACATGACCTTCGTTTACATAGAACAGCGTTTCCTGTTTCAGCCTCAGTGTCTCTCAGCGTCTCTAGGGAAAGGACCTGCGTTCTGCCTGTGGCCAAACAGCTCAGCGAAATTAGTCTATTTCCCGCACAGAGAAACCTCTACTATTAGCCGTGATCCTTCCAATTTAGTTAGATTAGGGATTTGAAGATTTAGGGTAGTTAGCTAGAAAATTTTAAAGCAGAATCTACCACTGTAAATTCACGGAGGTGGGAGCGGGGGGGGGGGGGGGGCCCCCGCGGGCGAACACAGACAAGCTCTACTTTAAAGAACACTGGATAAAGTTCACCAAGACTTAGTGTAGACATTGTAGTGGAATATCTTTATTATTAACAGTTTGCTATTGAAATATTTCCTGGATATTGGGCAGCCTGAACTTATATTGGATAAGAAATCATTTCTAGTAACTGCAGGTCTCTTTGTTAGCTGCAAAACTCCACTTTTTATTATCATATACATTTCAGAATGTTCATCTTCAAATTTACCCATTAAAACCTGCGACTGTTGATATATCCACCTTGCAGTTAAATTACAATCCAGCAATCTGTAGTCAGCACAGGTTGTTTGTTGCCAAAAAATCCGTGTATCGTACGAAAACATCACAGTTACGTGTTTTTTGACTTGCGCACCCAGCACTGTTCATTGACGCAGCACTAAAGTAAATCTTAAAACAGCAATTTTATATTCACCACAGGTGAATTGAAAGGTGCAAAAAATACCGTTTATTAGATAAAAAAATAACACTTACGAGTTTTTTTTACTTTGCACACCCAGCATGTTCATTGAAAGCAGCATCCACGTAAATCTAAAACAGCAATTCTATAGTCACCACAGGGGAATTGAAAGGTGCAAAAAAAACCGTTTATTATACCAAAACATAACAGATACGTGTTTTTTTACTTTTTGCGCACCCAGCTTTGTTCATTGACGCAGCTTCCATGTAAATCTTAAAACAGCAATTCTATAGTCACCACAGGTGAATTGAAAGGTGCAAAAAATACCAACGCAATCGCTCAACACTACTCCTCTATCATATAACGCTATATATCACAGAGCTCAGCCTCTCTCCTCTATCATATAACCCTATGTATCACAGAGCTCAGCTTCTCTCTTCTAGCATATAACCCTATATATCACAGAGCTCAGCTTCTCTCTCTCTATCATGTAACCCTATATATCACAGAGCTCAGCTTCTCTCCTCTATCATATAACCCTATATATCACAGAGCTCAGCTTCTCTCCTCTATCATATAAATCTATATATCACAGAGCTTAGCTTCTCTCCTCTATCATATAACCCTATATATCACAGAGCTCAGCTTCTCTCCTCTATCATATAACGCTATATATATCACAGAGCTCAGCCTCTCTCCTCTATCTTATAACCCTATATATCACAGAGCTCAGCTTCTCTCCTCTATCATATAACCCTATATATCACAGAGCTCAGCTTCTCTCCCTCTATCATATAACCCTATATATCACAGAGCTCAGCTTCTCTCTTCTATCATATAATCCTATATATCACAGAGCTCAGCTCCTCTCCTCTATCACATAACCCTATATATCACAGAGCTCAGCTTCTCTATCATATAACCCTATACAGTCATATGAAAAAGTTTGGGCACCCCTATTAATCTTAATCATTTTTAGTTCTAAATATTTGGGTGTTTGCAACAGCCATTTCAATTTGATATATCTAATAACTGATGGACACAGTAATATTTCTGGATTGAAATGAGGTTTATTGTACTAACACAAAATGTGCAATATGCATTAAACCAAAATTTGACCGGTGCAAAAGTATGGGCACCCCAACAGAAAAGTGACATTAATATTTAGTAGATCCTCCTTTTGCAAAAATAACAGCCTCTAGTTGCTTCCTGTAGCTTTTAATCAGTTCCTGGATCCTGGATGAAGGTATTTTTGACCATTCCTCTTTACAAAACAATTCAAGTTAAGTTTGATGGTCGCCGAGCATGGACAGCCCGCTTCAAAGTATCCCACAGATGTTCAATGATATTCAGGTCTGGGGACTGGGATGGCCATTCCAGAACATTGTAATTGTTCCTCTGCATGAATGCCTGAGTAGATTTGGAGCTGTGTTTGGGATCATTGTCTTGCTGAAATATCCATCTCCGGCGTAACTTCAAATTCATCACTGATTCTTGTACATTATTCTGAAGAATCTGCTGATACTGAGTTGAATCCATGCGACCCTCAACTTTAACAAGATTCCCGGTGCCGGCATTGGCCACACAGCCCCAAAGCATGATGGAACCTCCACCAAATTTTACAGTGGGTAGCAAGTGTTTTTCTTGGAATGCTGTGTTTTTTGGGACGCCATGCATAACGCCTTTTTGTATGACCAAACAACTCAATCTTTGTTTCATCAGTCCACAGACCTTCTTCCAAAATGAAGCTGGCTTGTCCAAATGTGCTTTTGCATACCTCAGGCGACTCTGTTTGTGGCGTGCTTTCAGAAACGGCTTCTTTCGCATCACCTCCCATAAAGCGCTCCTTGTGCAAAGTGTGCTGTATTGTTGACCGATGCACAGTGACACCATCTGCAGCAAGAGGATGCTGCAGCTCTTTGGAGGTGGTCTGTGGATTGTCCTTGACTGTTCACACCATTCTTCTTCTCTGCCTTTCTGATCTTTTTCTTGGCCTGCCACTTCTGGGCTTAACAAGAACTGTCCCTGTGGCTTTCCATTTCCTTACTATGTTCCTCACAGTGGAAAGTGACAGGTTAAATCTCTGAGACAACTTTTTGTATCCTTCCCTGAACAACTATGTTGAACAATCTTTGTTTTCAGATCATTTGAGAGTTGTTTGAGGAGCCCATGATGCCACTCTTCACAGGAGATTCAAATAGGAGAACAACTTGCAATTGCCACCTTAAATACCTTTTTCTCATCATTGGATACACCTGGCTATGAAGTTCAAAGCTCAGTGAGGTTACAAAACCAATGTTGTGCTTCAGAAAGTCAGTAAAAAGTAGTTAGGAGTATTGAAATCAATAAAATGATAAGGGTACCCAAATTTTTGCACCAGTCAAAATTTGGTTTAATGCATATTGCACGTTTTGTGTTAGTACAATAAACCTCATTTCAATCCGGAAATATTACTGTGTCCATCAGTTATTAGATATATCAAATCGAAATGGCTGTTGCAAACACCCAAATATTTAGAACTAAAAATGTTTAAGATTAATAGGGGTGCCCAAACTTTTTCATATGACTGTATATCATAGTTGCCAACTTTTGAAAATGAAAAAGTAGGAGATTTTAGACGGCGGCGCGCTTAGCGCGCCGCGGAAAAAAATTGCATGGACACGCCCATCTTTTCGGTATGCCACGCCCCCTTCAAAAAGCCACACCCACTCCACCTAACTGCATAACGGCTTTGGAAGAAAGCCAGGTAGATGCCCTTATAGCCAGGTAGTAACCCCCCATAAGCAGGTAGTGCCCCTTACAGGCAGGTAGATGCCCCCTTGTAGCCAAGTAGATGCCCCTCTGTAGCCAGGTAGGTGCCCCCCTTTGTTAACCAGGTAGGTGCCCCCATTGTTGCCAGATAGTGCCCCCATTGGTTGCCAGCTAGTGCCCCCATTGTTGCAGTGCCCCCTTGTGGCCAGCTAGTGCCCCCTCATGTGTTGCCAGTAGTGCACCCATTGTTGCCAGGTAGTGCCCCCTCTGTTGCCAGGTAGTGCCCCCACTGTTGCCAGGTAGTGCCCCCTCTGTTGCCAGGTAGTGCCCCCATTGTTGCCAGGTAGTGTCCCCTGTGTTGCCAGGTAGTGCCCCCATTGTTGCCAGGTATAGTGTCCCATTGTTGCAAGGTAGATGTCCCCATTGTTGCCAGGTAGATGTCCCTCTGTTGCCAGGTAGATGCCCCCTCTGTTGCCAGGTAGTGCCCCCATTGTTGCCAGGTAGGTACCTGTTGCCACCCCCATGGTTGCCAGGTTGTGCCCCCATTGTTGCCAGGTAGATGTCCCCTCTGTTGCCAGGAAGAGCCCCAATTGTTGCCAGGTAGATGCCCCCTCTGTTGCCAGGCAGAGCCCCCCCCCCCCTATAGCTAATAAAAGTAAAATAATAAAATCCACTCACCTCACCAGGCTCCTGCAGCACGGCCGCTCCGACCGATCTCCTCAGCGGCGCAGGGGGAAGTGAGAGCAGCCGCGCGTCACTCCCCTGCAGCCGCGCGTCACTTCCCCTGCGCCGCTGACCTGTATGTGCGGCGCACACACCGGCGCCGGACATACAGGGGGAGGAGGAGACGATCCCTCCTGCCTCTCCTGCACAGCGAGACTCCAGGCGGGTGAAGCAGGCGCAGCAGCCGCTTCACCCGCCTGTAGGAGCGGCCTGGCGGCGCCAGAGTAGCGCACTAGCGCTACTCCGGCGCTGCGGCCATTTAAAGAGCCCCCGCCGCTGCTGGCGGCGGTAGTATTGCCAACTCCCCCGGGTGGGCGGGAGGGGACCCCAAATAGCGGGACCCCCCCGCCAAAAACGGGAGAGTTGGCATGTATGTTATACACAGTGCTCAGTTCTCTCCACTCATCAATAACCCTATATATCACAGCTTCCTCCTCTCACTCATATAACCCTATATATCACAGAGCTCAGCTCCTCTCCCTCTATCATATAACCCTATATATCACAGAGCTCAGCTCCTCTCCTCTATCATATAACCCTATATATCACAGAGCCCAGCTCCTCTCCTCTATCATATAACCCTATATATAATATTATCTTACTTACAGATCAGCAATAGTTTTCACTGTTGCTTTGTGCACACAGATTAAATAGAACCACCCACAGCCTGATGAGGCAGTAAGAATCAAAAGCTGTCTGTGAAACCGCATGATGAGAATACCCCTTTAATCTTTTAGAGCTCTGTTTGCCTTGGCCTGCTGTTTTTAAAACCCTCTATGGCCGAAACCTCTATTACGACTATATATCACAGGTCGTTCTTCCCCTTCATTTAAAAACCCTTATATCACAGGCCCACTCTTCTCCTCTATATATAACCTATATTAAAAGAGCTCGCTTCTCTTTATCATATAACCCCAAATATCCTGGTCAGTTCTCTTTTTTCATATCCTATGAGCTAGTAAGAATCAAAAGCTGTCTGTGAAACCGCATGATGAGAATACCCCTTTAATCTTTTAGAGCTCTGTAGCCTTCGGCCCTGCTGTTAAGAACCCTCTATGGCCGATACCTCTATTACAGACTATATATCACAGAGCTCAGCTTCTCTCCTCTATCATATAACCTATATATCACAGAGCTCAGCTTCTCTCCTCTATCATATAACCCTATATATCACAGAGCTCAGCTTCTCTCCTCTATCATATAACCCTATATATCACAGAGCTCAGCTTCTCTATCATATAACCCTATATATCACAGAGCTCAGCTTCTCTCCTCTATCATATAACCCTATATATCACAGAGCTTAGCTTCTCTCCTCTATCATTAAACCCTATATATCACAGAGCTCAGCTTCTCTCCTCTATCATATAACTCTATATATACAGAGCTAGCTTCTCTCCTCTATCATATAACCCTATATATCACAGAGCTCAGCTTCTCTCCTCTATCATATAACCTATATATCACAGAGCTCAGCTCTCTCCTCTATCATTATACCCTATTATCACAGAGCTCAGCTTCTCTCCTCTAGTCATATAACCCTATATATCACAGAGCCACAGCTCCTCTCCTCTATCATATAACCCTTATATATCACAGAGCTCAGCTTCTCTCTCTATCATATAACCTATATATTCATAGAGCTCAGCTCCTCTCCTCTATCAATAACCCTATATTATCACAGAGCTCAGCTTCTCTCCTCTATCATATAACCCTATATATCACAGACTCAGCTTCTCTCCTCTATCATATAACCCTATATATCACAGAGCTCAGCTCTCTCCCTCTATCATATAACCCTATATATCACAGAGCCAGCTCCTCTCCCTCTATCATTTAACCCTATATATCACAGAGCTCAGCTTCTCTCCTTCTATCATATAATCCTATATATCACAGAGCTCAGCTCCTCTCCTCTATCACATAACCCTATATATCACAGAGCTCAGCTTCTCTATCATATAACCCTATACTGTATATCACAGTGCTCAGCTTCTCTCCCTCTATCATATAACCCTATATATCACAGAGCTCAGCTCCTCTCCCTCCATCATATAACCCTATATATCACAGAGCTCAGCTCCTCTCCCTCTATCATATAACCCTATATATCACAGAGCCCAGCTCCTCTCCTCTATCATATAACCCTATATATAATATTATCTTACTTACAGATCAGCAATAGTTTTCACTGGTGCTTTGTGCACACAGATTAAATAGAACCACCTACAGCCTGATGAGGCAGTAAGAATCAAAAGCTGTCTGTGAAACCGCATGATGAGAATACCCCTTTAATCTTTTAGAGCTCTGTAGCCTTCGGCCCTGCTGTTAAGAACCCTCTATGGCCGATACCTCTCTTACAGACTATATATCACAGTGCTCAGCTCCTCTCTTCTGTCATATAACCCTATATATCACAGAAGAGAGGAGCTGAGCACTGTGATATATAGGGTTATATGATAGAAGAGAGAAGCTGAGCACTATCATATAGTCCTATATATCACAGTGCTCAGCTTCTCTCCTCTATCATACAACCCTACATATCCCAGAGCTCACCTTCTCTCCTATATCATATAACCTTATATATCACAGAGCTCAGCTTCTCTCCTGTATCATATAACCTTATATATAACAGAGCTCAGCTTCTCTCCTCTATATCACAGAGTTCAGATTCTCTCCCTCTATCATATCCTGCCCTCAGATAGGGGCATATACCACCTGACAGTTTCCTTTTAAAATGCATTGTGTTATTAAAATAAAGCAGTTAGGCAAGCCAGGAATTTAAAGGGGTTGTCTCGCTACAAGGATTGCTTTTTATATTAAAGATCTTGCAAAAACAAGTCACTTTGCAATATATGTCCATAATCAGTGTCCTACCTATTCCTAGATATCTCCTCTTGTATGGGCTGCATCAGCTCCTCAGGTTGCTATAGCTACAAACCTGTTTGATCTCTCCTGATAGGCTGCCAGCACTGGTCGCTATAGCTACAGACCTTACTTCTACTGCAGCCTAGTAGAAGCCAGTAAACACGCCCCTGGATTCAAAATGAAACCAAGAAAACAGGACGAATCAATGTAGTGAGACAACCACTTTAATGATAAATCCTAGTCTGCTGCTTATGCATTTGAGCACTTGCACTTACACAATGTAATAATGAATGAGGGTTTTATAAGTTTATTTGGTCGATAGACAGAGGCCATAACATGCCCATAAAATGCTTAGAGAGCTGTACTGGAAGAATTCCCCCTTGGTTAACCCCATATGGACATTTTTTAATATTTTAACTGCAAAGGCAAAATTAAACTTACATATCGTTAGGTTTCTGCACCACTTGTAGGGAAAGGTCCGAATGACAAACATTATCGTCACCGCATTCTTTTTGGAAAGGAACCTGTTGTAAAAAGTAGGGAACATTTTAATCTTACACTTAAAGTGGTTTTATGAGATTAGAAAGAATGTCCCAATAAAAGCTCAACTTTTGCCCACTGGTGAAGAAAACCATTGTTCAGTCTTCATTACCTATGCAGATCTATGTGTCTCTTTGGTCATGAAGTATAGAAAACCTTGTGTGTAAGGTCATGTTCACGTAGCAGAAAGTAATGCAAACTTTGGCATGTAATCTGTGTACTTTCTGTACCGGGAACCAGCAGCACATTATATGTTGCTGTGAATCTGTTCCATAGTTCATGCTATGAACTACAGAGTTCATATTTAAACTCATAGATATTAAGGGTCAGATGTATGAAACTGTTTAGGTCTAAAACCCCCCTTTGGTCATAGTAAACTAAGGGCAAAAAGTGAGTTTTAGACCCAAGCAGGTTCATACATGTGGCCCTAAATTGGCACCACAAAAAACATGCACCATGTCTTGGATCCAATACAAGTACTGGTTCAGGTTTCTGCCATGGACCCACAATGAATTGTGTGAACATACCCTTAGGGTTGTGCGGTCACGGCACATTCGGTATGCTGCACCTGTTTTCTTTATTTTCTTGATTAGTAGCAGCACAAAGTTTCTTGTCAATACCAGCAAAACTGTGCGACCATTAAATGGGTATTCTTATCACATTGATAAGTTTTATGTAGGCAAAGGTAAATGAAGACCATTACCAAATGCATTGCTGTTCTGACTTTTCTTTGTTTTAGATGTAGAGCAGTTCTTATCTCCTGCTTGTCTCCTAGCTTCCCTAGGTTACCAACCACCTTTCTCTGCTCTAGAGCCCTGATCAGGTTGGTGACCTATTTGTCTTATCAGCAGTTTATGTTTCTTGCTGACAACTTTATGGGTTTTTCTAAGTCCCTTGATTAGTTTTCATAATGTAGTAGACCGTTAATGAAGAATTTTTCTAAATACCTTGCTCTTTTGATATTGCTCTAGTCAGGAGATTTTACCTGTTCTGGGAGCTCACACGTGTCTCCAGTTTACAGTCAATATCTCCTTTCCTGATTAGACTGAGAGCAGGGAGTGAAGTCATCATGGTTGGATGAAGCAGCTATTTCCTTATATTAAAAATCATACACAAAAGTCAGCACAGCACTTGAAATCTGGATAATTGGTTTTGTGGTTGTATCCACCACTAACCTCATGTGTATGCAGGCCTGCCAGAAGCCTGCTCTCGAGGAAGAAACTAGTTAGCTGAGCCCCCCCATGACACAGCCACCTAGGAGTTGTGGGCTTCTGGAAGGCATGGAGGGGGAATTATGTGTCATATATTGATAGTTTACTTATTTTATACTTACAAACCATTCACTTGAGCCAGAAGAATAAGGATTCAAGACAGGGCTGCTACCTGGCTTCTGGGCAGCAATATTAACACGCAAGGCCAGGGCGTTATCAGAGTCGGATGTCTCCTGGTCATAGAAATACATCATTTTTACATTAAGAACAGCAGCTCCAACTACTTACAATTACTTTCAAACTTATTGAAAAAGCCAATTTTTAGATTTATGTGGTACATTCAATTATGTCTAAATTATATCTGTTACTAGAAAAAGTGGGTGACAAGTTATAAATCCTCCATTACAGCTAAATGTCCGAGACTGAAAGAGACAAGTAAAGTTCATCTCTTTTCACACTACCATTGTGGTTTCCATTCTAAAAAAATTATCAGGACAAAAAAAGTCTTAAAAAATAAATTTTTAGAAAGTTGTTGGCTGATCATTTTGGAAAATGTATTATTTCCTACAACACTTTAAATCAATAGCTAGGCCTGGCGCAAGGCATTTTGGTGCCCAAGGCAAATAGAACAAATGACGCCCCTCCATCACCCCGGTACCTGACGCACAATGCTTTCAGCTGCTCTCAACCCAGCAAAATGAAACAGGAAAAAAACACAATTGTCTCATCCCTTTAGGGACAAGCAGTGTAAGTGATATGTGATTTCCAGAATTTTTTTCTTCATTTGTTTCTTAGCCCCATTTCTGAGATCATTCATTTTTTATCTTTCCGTCTATGGACTCGTGTAAGGACCGTTATTCATTGGTACCATTTTTGGATACCTGAGACTTTTTGATCACTTTTTATTCCAATTTTTGGAGAAGCAAAGTGACAAAAAAAAAGTGCAATTTTGGCACAAGGTATTTTTTATGTTGTTCCCCATGTGGGATACATAAGGTTATATATTAATAGATCAGACAATTATATACACACAATACCAATTTTTTTTTTTTTTTATCATTTTTATTTTTTTATTTGTAAAATGGGGAAAGGAAGTGTTTTAAACTTTTTTTTAAGGTAGAACATTTAAAATTTGTTTTATTTGTACTTTTTTGTCCCCCTGGAATACTTGTACACTGATGTGCAATAATAACGTACAGCAGAACAGTGTTTAATTACAGCTCACTTATTATATCCTGCCTTTTGGGTTGCTTCATGGGGGACTCAATCAGGAGGCAGTAGGGGGTGCCTGTGGCATCCAAGCAGTTAGACAGCAGGGATCGAAATTATCTACAGTCCCGGCTACTGAAGGCAGGTGCTGCTGTAACTAACAGCTGGCACCCACCATCTATGGCGGAGGCGGTCCCCTACCTCTGCATACCTGACGTCCTGGTCCTGTCAATAGCTATTCATGTAATACACCTCTCAACAACACTGAAATTGCAACAACAAGAAGGACAAAACAGCAAGTTTATACAAATCGGGGAGGCAGATTGTGTTGCTAAGATCTGTAGATGATCACATTTTTCAAGCACCTAGCTCAAATCTGTGGAATGGGGGGAGAGGGAAACCAGATCAATAGCAATTTTCTTTAGCCACAGGAAACCTCAAAAATCAGATCATGTGTTGTGGGATGATTTTGTGATGTCTCTTGTTTGTTGATGTGCCAGTTATCACCACTTAAAAGGACAGATGAGAGACCATGGTTTATCACTATGGCAAATCACTAAAACCCTAGAGAATAATTGAGAACTGGAATGATAGCAAGAGGTGCGCAGAGATCCATTTTGTACTGCAAATGAAATTGTACCTCACATCCCAAGTCTGGGTTGGCAAACAGTGTCAAACTATCAGAAGGTGTTTGCACAAAATGGGGGTACAAGAGAGAGACATCCAGCACAGCTGATCGCTCCACCACTCTCAAAGGCTAACACGGTGCACAGCAACACAGCAATGGAGGCTGCAATGCAGGTCTTCAGCAATGAGTTCTGCTTTTGAATGAAAGCTGGAGATTGGTTTGAAGACCACATGGGCAATGCCACAAAGAGGCCTTCGATAGAAATTATCACACTGGTCCAATTCCTGGGATTGTAGATACACTAACAGCTTGTTACATTGATTTGGAAGTGGAACCATAGATACGGCCTTTTAACCAACTTGTCCCAGGAGTAAATTTTGTGCAGGACAATGCCAAGCCACATATTGTTCATGCTACTGTGAGCAGTTTGTGTGCCCTGAACATGCTACCATGGCCTACCGCGTCTTCAGCCTTGTCTTCTATAGAGCACATCTGGCATGGGGAGCTGCCAGCAGCCAATCTTGATGATTTGCCTAAGACCATTCAGTTTGTATAACATTCTTCAGACAGTCATTAATAACCTCAATGATAGCAGCCAAGTCAATTTATTCAAATCAATCAATTTGTTTCCATCTTTTATCATTTACACATTTTTAATATGTCTATGGGCATGTCCACACGGCACCGGTTTGTGGCCGATTTTTCAGACGGTTTGCGGTTTTGCAGACCTTCTGAAAAACTGGCCGCAAATTAACACACTGGGCTGCTATGGAAAACCCGTGCAGCAGTCCCCACTGCACGGGTTTTCCGTCCGGCGGTTTTTCAAACCGCCAGCCGCCCGAAAAACATTGAACATGTTAATTCTTCCGTCCGGTTTTTGGATGGTTTATGAACATATCAGTGGGAAGAGGGAGGGCTTATCTCCGCTCATCGTGGAGAAAAGCCGCCCCCCGGCGGCCGTGGGGATGGCAGTAAAACAGGACAAATAACGGTTGGATAAACCGACTGGTATTTGTCCTTTGCCATGGGGATGAGCCCTATCAGTCCTTTGATTGCCATAACTACAAGACTCTTCCTTCTTGGTGTTGCAGTGTCAATGTTGAGGAGTGTATACAGATGATCTGAGCCCCCCAGAGTTAGATTTGCTGCTTGTTAGTAGCTCTCTGCTGTTGCTCAAGTAGTAGCTCCTCTTTTTGCCTAATTAAGCATATGGACAGTGCTTGTACTGATGGTAAATCCTCCACAAGCGACTGATCTGACAGATCTGTGCAGTGTACAGTATAGCACTCCAGACTGTGCCATCCTTGTCCTCACAAGAACAAAATCTCCACCAGGATGGAACACAGCTAATGTGAACACAGTCTTACAGAGACACATCTCTTATTCTTTTACTGTCACATAACTAAGCTGGTTTGTAACTCAGGAGCCTTAGGGCTTGTCCCTATGGCAGGTTTTTCAGCTGGTTTTACAGACGGTTTGTAAAGCCGTCTGTAACCTGGCTGTCATACTTTATCACGGACTTTAAAGGAAAATCCGTGCAGCGGTCGCCACTTAGACCGCCAGTGGTCTGAAAAACATTGAACACGTCATTCTTCCGCCCGGTTTTCAGGCGAAGCATGAACCTGTCAATTTGAAGGGGGAGGGCTTTTCTCTTAAAACCGAGGACAAAAGCCGCCCCCCCGCGGCCGTGCAAACGGCCTCAAACCAGAGCAGATACCGGATGATCCAACCGGTATTTGCTCTGTGCCGTGTAAACAGCCCCTAAGAAATTGCGTAAGACTGGAGCGCATGTTACTTATCTCAGGGGGTGGGTGGCAGCACTTTAATAGAGCAGCTGGGAGCACTTGTTAATGGGTATTTTTTCCGTCTTCCTGTTTACATTCATTATAATTAGTAGCAGCGTTGTTGTCTCTTTTATTGTGCCGTTATAATTATAGCTGCACTGGAAGCAGTGAGGTTATTCTAGAAGTGCTAAGCATTCTGCTGCCGGCTAAGGTTACACATCTGTATATCACAGAGTAACTGAACGGTTTGCTCGGCTTAGAGAGGATTCCACAATAAGACATTTGATGAAACTCTGTAACTCAGAGAAGCAGTCAACAGAGATCTGGATATGTACTCAGGAAACAAGACATGGAACGGCTGCAAACAGATTGTATACACCTATGGGGCAGATTTACAATACTGTCTGACTCTTATGGCAACATGTATGAACGAGTCCGTTTCAATTTTCTGGAGATAAATGCGGCAAAAGTGAGTGGTCCGCCTAATTTACCGATGAATGACGCGTCGAATGAAAATGTTTGCCGCACTGTGCACCAGACCCGACACTTTGTAATGCGCCAAAGACATGGGGGCGTTTCTGGGGTGTTCTGGGGGCGTGTCGCACCACATTCGTAATATTAGACACATTTGTGAATGTGGGACGGCAAAACTGGGTGCATTAGGCTATGTCTACACTGTAGTGGACAAAAAACGACCTGAAAACCAAACTAAAAACGTTCATAAAACTGAGTTTTCTGTCCACTACCTGTCAAAAGCAGCTGAAAAAACGGCCGTGTTTTGCCGCGATTTGCATTTTTTGCCGCGTTTCTTGGTGCGTTTTTTACGTGCCTTTTTTGCTTATCTTCAAGTCTGTTTTTTAATGTCTGCATAAATGAAGCCATTGGATGTAACTCCGCCCTACAAAAGGGGATGTGAAGCACATTATTGCATTTATATATCATCTTGTAGTCGTTTTATAGATCTTGGCGCTAATACAATTATCTTGCTTTTGTCGCCAAAAGTAAGTTTTTTTTACGGATTTTGGCACTAAAATAAGTATAAGTAAGAGTTGTCTCGCTTTTGTCGTCACAAATACTTTTTTTATGGATTTTGGTGC